>JAIPRK010000239.1:0-225000 GCA_025469195.1 Chaitophorus viminalis | reverse complement strand
ATTTATCTGTTGATAATAATCAATTATGGAAAAATAATTTTATGGGCTACAAGTGAATTTACAAAGTAGCATGATATTTTCATTATTTTTCCTATATAATTCATTATACTCGACCATAATAAAAGTGACACTAAAAGTTAAAATACTGATTTATAATTTTGAAACGTTTGCGATGAAATTTAAATCTCAAAATTAAGCAAAATTAATCAATAATCACTTACTATAATTAATTTATAATAAAAAAGTGATCGGTACATACTAAGTATTTACCACTGAAAACACGCAAGTGTATCCCGATTCACTTAACCTTTCTGTCCGCCCCACTTGACCTTTTTTCAACGTAATTTTTTCAATCTCGTTTAGAATTTTTAATAAACTAGTTATATTAATATAATATATGAATTACATAATTAAGTATTTCTCTGACGTATAAAACAAAAATAAAAGTAATATTCACCAAAAATTGAATGATTTAATAATACATTAACATTATATTTAATCCTTATATAATGTCGATAATATTCCATTAAAAACGTACAACTTCTTGGAATATATTATAAATAAACATATACATATATATACATACATAACACGTAATACTATTGTATACGATGAACACTATAGGTATCTGGAAGTTGCACTCAATTAATTATAACTAAAAATAATTTTAAGATTTAAACATATACTTATATATATATATATATATATATATATTAATATATGATATTAATGTATATTTATAATCATTTTACTGTATGATAAATTACGACTTTATTATGATATTTATATCATATAAGTATCTGGTATGTGTGTACTAAGTAAAGCTATTGAATTGGCTACCAAGATTTATGCATTGAGTTAGCTCCCTCAACATTTTATAAATCCATAGGTTATCAAAATTTTTCGAAAATAAATTCAACTATACATAAAAAATGTAATATACAAATATTTAATGACCTTGCACTGTTTAATGTTTTAATATTATTTAGCAGGCTTAAATTTGTTTGCAAGATTTTTTATAAGTATAAATCTGGATACTATACTATTGTCATATTTCTGAATTTGAATGTTTATAAATTATATTTTTTCTTGAATATTTATTTTTTTTGTATGGTCTTTCTACAATCCCAGTGTCTTACTTAAATACAATAAATTCATGAAATCGTAAATATTTGGATGCATAGAATAAAATTGGGAGGTAAATTTTGGATAAAAAGATTCACATGAATCAGTTGTACAACAAATACTATTGGTTTTTTCTGTCCAAATTAGATGTGAAAATAAAGAATTATTTATAAATTATACATCCATATCATTATTTGGTTGTATCTCAGCTAGTTTCAATGACAAGCAATCGCCGAGTGATTGTGGATCTAAAGATAATAAACCAAATATATACGTTAAATATTAACCTATTTCTGTTTTTTGTTTATACACTGTCGAAAAGCCTAATTTTTTAATTGTTGTATACCATGATTGCCCAAGGTGAAATCGACGATACATAATATACCTATCTAATATAATATATACCTACTTTATTATTATAATTTTGACTGTTGGAATTCCGTCACTTTGATGAATAAAATGCATACATATTTGATATTTTTGTGTTATTGTAGCAATGTAGCGGAAAAAGGAAACTGTTTTAGCGGAAAATTGAATGTTTCGATATCTTATTTGGCGGAAGAGGAGTTCAACTGTCTCATAACTCATGACAAGTTTTCTTCAAATATCACACGTTAATATGTTATTCAGTTATACCTTACTTATATTTGCTGACAACATATTTTATAATTATATAGGCACTCTCAATTCTGCTAGGTTACTGTATATGGTGTATCTGTCATATGTCGCATCTACTTAGTGAAATTGACGTTTTTCTTCACAATATATAGACAATTTTTCGACTTTTTTCACAAAGCGGATAAGAATTGTTTTATCGACATAGTAAAATATTTCATGGTTAGAATTGTGTAAATATTTTTTCAATTTCTAGAATTTGGTATTTAATTTGTAAGTAAGAAAAAAAAATTTAACACAAAATATATTAAACAATTAAAAAAAAATTAATTTACTACTAGTACCAACTAATATTTTACACTATTATAATTGCTATTACACCTAGTCTATTTTATGATTTTGAAAAAAGATGTAAAAAAAATTGTTCGAATAAAATAATAACTGCTGTTTTTAAAGAAAGATTGAAAAATATCTAATATTGTTCGTGTTGTTCTTAACAATACAAAGAATACTCTTCTTCATTATTTGTTATATTAATTTAGTTTTTTTTTTGCATTATTAATAAAAATCTACTAATGTAGAATAGAATAGAAATCAAGTAGGATATATTTTTATTTTTTTCAAATCACATCAGTATAGACGTAAAGTATCCCCAATTGTGAAGAGGAGTTTAGGCACATATTACAAAATATCAAATAATTTACTTCAAAAATATCGAAGATGGTATAATATTTGATATAACAATTATATTTGATATATTATAAAATTACATGTTACTAATCTAAAAACCAACTGGTTTAAGACGGAGTATAGTTAGCCAGCATACTATCTGTACAATAATTTTTAATTCTTTGATAAATCTTCATATTATACAATTATCTGATCAACAGAAAAACTAGTATACAATGTACAAGTTACAAATGATGTACTTAACACAAATCTATATCCACTTCATGAGATGAGCAATTTTACTAAGTATATGAGACATACCGATCTCCTTTGATTCAAAATAAATTAAAATACGTTAAAATTAATTTACGAATTTTAAATATATGCTTAAAAAAAATATAAAGTTCGTATAAAATATATGACATATAAATCCATATATTACCTATATAATATTCTATTGAGCAAGGGCTGCAAGAAGCAAGATATGTATTTTACAATAAGTCTACAATTTACTGTTATAATTTATGTAAGTAAAAATAAATGTATTACTTTAATTTTTTGCGATTGACATATACGAGAACTAGCGAATACTATAATGTCAATAATACAAGAATACATAAAACTTTGATAAATTGATCTAATCATCTAATTGTAGAACTTATATAAAGTTAACAACTAATGAGTGATGACTGTTAAGTGATAATAGTATCCGTAATTGATAGTTGATACTCTAATCAATAATAATTATTTGTGCATCAAAGCCCAAAGTTTCAAAATGTTTTTGAAAATGTGTATAATAAGATATCATTAGTAATAAATAATAATTGATACCAGTAGTTTTGATTCAAAATATTGCTCACTTGAAATGTAAAATTAATATAATTTATAAATTTATAATTAATCCGTTATATATACTGCGAACAGTATAGATTTAAAGTATATATTATTTTATACCAAATTATATTACCTATTAGTTATATTAATTTATGTATGTTGATACGTGACCATAAACATACCTAGTACATTTAAGAATACCAAAATATATAAAATGAAATAATGGAATAAAGTTGTGTAAGAATATAATTTGAGAGTAAAAATCATAAGTTTTGATAAACCCATTTGGGACTAAACATTAGTCCCACAAGATCTTTTATTTTATTTTTTGATATTATGAAAGTTTTAGTATAATAATTTAAATATATGGGTATTAATTAATTAATTATTATTTATCGATCGTTTGTTACTCAATACAGATATTTATTAGTCATTAAAAGTATAATCTTTTATCTATTAAAAAGTATAAATAAACCTGATAGATATATAGAAGTGAAGCAAAATTATCAAAGTATTAATACTTTATAATTTTAAATCATAAAAAAATTGTGTGTAGGTAGTGTTAAACAATATCAAAATAACAAATCAAAAGTTGGTTCTCTGCACAAATTACAGACATATACAGACCATTAGACCCACACTGTAGACTTGAAGACAATTTCTAAACCTTACTTGTAATTCATAAGTTCATAACACATCAACCAGTGGTGAATTTTACAATTGAGTAAATATTAAGAACTTAATATGCATAGGTAATTTGTTAATAAACCGTAATACACCAAAAACAATATTGGAGTTACAAATAATAAATAATAATAAATAAAACGATTACAAAATCAAAAATATTTTGTAAGCAATCGCAAAAAAAGTAAAATTATATATTCGTTTCTACTTAGAGTTAGCTCATCGTCAATTTTCCAATAAGTATTTAAAATTTATACGCACAAGCCAGAATACTACAGTTTATTTACCTATTCCCTATTCATAGACGAGTGCACATTTTTATATCAGAGGTGCACAATAGTAATTAGATTGCTCTAAAATTCTATGTACTAGTGTCTTTATGATTAAAAATTAAAAAATTAAAAATTAAAAGATCCCATATAATACGAATATCACATGAGTATTTTCGTTTTTATGGATACTATATTATAATACTTTCAATTTACATTTGCAGATCCCCCTCCGGTATACGTGCGAAAAACGTGGGAAACGCTGCTCTATGCTATAACCTCTACGGCTCTGCCGAAGTTGTTCGAGCGAGGACAAGAGAAACATTTTTATCAAGTTCAGGTGACGGAATATTAAGTTTATAAACAATATAAGTCCATTTTTCTTTACACTGGTGGTTTT
The DNA here is from genome assembly GCA_025469195.1 of Chaitophorus viminalis. NCBI lineage: Eukaryota > Metazoa > Arthropoda > Insecta > Hemiptera > Aphididae > Chaitophorus > Chaitophorus viminalis. Next base: position 220,404 of record JAIPRK010000239.1, on the reverse strand, counting down.
GACCAAAATTCAAAGAGAGGGGTACATACATTTCAATTCATATCAAAATAACCTAGTGTATAAAAAATAAAGGCTTGAAGAGCCCTATCAGCTGCCTAAAAACCACTGTTTCGTCATGAGATAATAATACTGATCGCTATACCATTCATATTACATTTTATTCTTATTTATGACTAAAGGTTATCCACAAAAAAAGAATAATCAAATTTCTATTAGCCTGCAATTTGAAGAAGTATTATAAATTGGATTATGATATAGGTATCTAATACACAGAATAAATTCTGTGCCTAATATTATAAGAAAGACAAGACGTTTTCTAGTTCATTATTGATCAAAATCATTATTAGTGAGGTTCGTGGTAAAAGTGTTAAGTGTGGTACTTACATTGTTAATTTATACTTATTTAAGTTGGAGGATATCGGTTGCATAATGGTTTAAATTTGAAACTCGATGTCATAATCAACAAAAATGGTTTAGTTGTTGATATGCAGTCAGTAACGGATATAAATAAACTGAACCACCATAAAAGTATCATATTTAAGTATATAAGTATGTACCAATGTACCATAGAAATTTTTAAAACCACGGTTATTCTGTGTTAAAACCACGGTTTAGATAACCGGGTTCTAAACACTATATGGCCACACTATGTTATCAAACCAATTTTCAAATAAATAGAAACATTGATGTTGTTAGATAACAATAATTATTATTTATTTGAATTGATCAATTCAATTCAGTACATAACAATATAACATAAACAATAATATTTGCGTGTGATTACTGATTAACAATCAACATAGAATTTAAGCAAAAAGTATTGCCTTGATTCATTTTTAAATTATTTTCACCAAGTTCCTTATTATGTCTTTGGAAACAATTGAACAGGCGTTAGCTGAATTTTATTGCAATCAAAATTTAGAAGTTCATAAAATGTTGTTAGAATTTCAAAACTCTGTAGATGCCTGGAATCTCGTGTGGAATATGTTAGATACCTCAAAAGTAAGTTTTATTCTGAACTAGTTTATCACTGTGTAATATAATAATAATCTTTCACATACATAAATATTTTTCAATTTTATAGCCGCACGAGATTCAATTTTTTGGTGCCACTACACTTCACATCAAAATTACCAAACAATGGTTGCAATTGAAACAATCAGATCATATGCTTCTTAGAGATAAAATAATGGATACCCTCATAAAATATTATAATTCAACTGGACCATCTAATGTAACAAACAAATTATGTTATTGCGTAAGGGGAATATTATTTTATTTTACTCTTATACATATAAGTATCAAATTAACTTTACTATTATTTATAACAACGGTTCCCAGTTTTTTTTACGAATTGATGTTCTTTTTTGACTAATTTTAATCTTGGTTCCCCTGTGAATATCAAAAAGAACTTGCGATACTCATAAGTATAATAAATGAACACTAGTTCATCTAATTCTAGTTTTATTTTTATGTGAACTTGAGGCACTGCAATGTACAGTTTGGGAACCGTTAATTTATAATATTGACAGGTTAGGATTGAAGAAGCAGGTAGGGTATAGAGAAACTTTTTGGTGGACCACTATGGCTGTGCACTTGACTTAGTAGTATTTAGTTATACAACAAATCGTTATGTGTTATTTCAGTATTTTATCATTGTTTAAATTTAAAATTCCTTTACCAAGTCATTGTTAAGAGAAGTTGTAATAACTGAAAAATAAAATTAAAACCACACTATTACTATATAATTTCTAGTGATATAATCTTATTTATACACAACTTATTATTTATTTAATTCACTTATCTAAACAACTAAAACTAGTTATTAAACTGGAAAATTAAAATAAATTTTGAAATATTTATGTCATTTTTTCATAATTGTTTATAAATGTTTTATATAATATTTTTGTATATTCATGTAATTATTATTTTTATTTAGCTGTGTGCTTATGTAGTTCGAACAGTACCCAATCATTGGCCAGATGCTATTCCACAACTAATGGAAACATTTAGAAATTCTTTATCTCAATCGTCAATAAATGTCAGTGTTATGATTTTAGAAATATTAATGGCATTACCTGAAGAGGTAAGATTAGTTTAAAAAATTGTATGAAATTATTATTTATAAATATAAATTTTTTCTTTAGTTTGGTGCAACGACCTTAACTCATACACGACGAAATGAAGTACGAAGTGAACTTGAAAAATCTTCATTACAAGGTTAATTAAAATTTATTTAATTAATTTCAATGTTTTATGCTCTTCTAATCATTTTTAAACATTTATGTAGTTTTATCTATTGTGGATAGTATTCTTCAGAGTGACAGTTTGGATCCAATTGTGATACATGCTTTAAAATGTGGTGCTTCTTGGTTAGATATAGGATTTGATCTAATAAAATGCCATCGTCTTACTGATACATTTATATCTGTTATTTTGAACCCTGAAAGAAGTCAAGAGTACGTTTTTTAATGTACCGAATATAATTAGTAATTAATAATATTTAAAAGTAATTATAATTTAATTAAAGTATATATTTTTTAGATGTATTCTGTTGGCTATTGATGCTTTAAAATCATTATGTACACATCCTCGAACATCTGTATGTGAGGCAACAGTTTTTGAAGTTTTAAGTAAAGTTATCATATTATCAGATAAATTGTTTCATTTAGAAATAACGGAAGAACCAGTAAATAAATCAATAAATATAGTATTTATACATGACAAAATAAAAAATACAATTATTATTTTTAGAATGTTGTAGTAGATAAACTTTTTGATCTATTTTTGGGAATTGGTGATCAACATTTTCGTCCAATAGTTCAAGGTCTTCTTAATGATAATACTAGAGAGCTGTGTACAAAATTTTTCAATTTATATTTAACTTGCACAAATGCACCTGGATATTATCCTGTAAATGAAAACTATAGTGAAAAAACATTTACATTTTGGTTTTTATTACAAGTAAGCACTTCTTTCCTTTCATTCAATATTAATTTATAGTTAATTTTTCCTATTTCAGGATGATTTATTATCAAACTATTCTGGGCCAGATAATGCATTATTAACTATTGTTAAACCATTGTATATATCTTTAACTCAAGTATTATTGAAAAAAGTTGCATACCCAGTCAATTTAGAATCGTGGACTCCAGATGATCGAGAATTGTTTCGGTGTTATAGACAAGATATATCAGATACCTTTGTATGTATTTTTAGTTATAATTTTCACATTCATATAATCTCTGATTTCTATTTTCTTGGACTGGAAATATCTTAATATAATTATGTTAATCATTAAAATGAAAAAAATACTGTTTCAGACTTACTGTTACTTCATATTACAGTCTGAAATGTTGGATGTGTTATTGACAATTTATAAACAAGTTACATGTGATGCAAGAACTGCGATTGATCAATGGCAAACTGTTGAAGCATGCTTATATGCCTTTACTGCTATAGCAGAACCCCTTCAAAATCATGATTCACATCCACATATAGAACAGCTTATGTCATCTTTAGGATCATTACCTTATGAGCAATTAGATAAAAAAGCTTCTGTTGCGGCGATGGATACTATAGGTACATATTATAAAATGATTATTTTTTTCAATTATTTGGTGTACATATATATATATATATATATATATACTTTTTAGGAGCATATTATTATTGGATGGAAACACATCCAACCTATTTAAATTTGGTTGTACCTCTTCTTATGATGGGCCTTCACAATAGTAATATGTTTTCTTCGGCTTCTATTGCACTTAGGGATATTGCTAAAGAATGCAGACAAACCATAGCTCCTTATAATGATGTTATATTAAATACAGCAATGGTATGTTTTTTTAATAGATATTTTTTAAATAATTATTATAGATTTTCAAATCTCATTAGATTGTATTGAAGCAAGTTAATAAGCTTAAAGAAGAACTTCGTCTAATCTATACTATAGGAGTTATTTTATCGGCCATGCCATTTCCAAAATGCAAACCATCTTTGGATATGTTCATTGATCCTAACTTAGATGTTATGAGAAATATACTTAAAATAGAGGTTTGTTTATATTTAGTAATAAATTATTTCTACAATTTATTAATATTTATCTAATTATAGGACAATGCTGAATGTATTAAACATAGACCTGAGTTACAAAAGAGAATTAAAGTTCTTTGTTCATTGGTATCAGCGATTGATCAAAAAAATACTGTTTACCATATGATAGAAATAATTACTCCTCTGCTTCATATGATTGCAACAAAGTGTTTCATAGCTTGTCCTGAAGATATATTATATACTGTAAGCATATATTAACATATAAAGATTTATTAAATTAAAATGGATTTTTCAAAAAGGGTTGAAAAATTATAATTTGTTGTATGTATACTTTGATAATGTAAATAACTAAATTATCTACTGAGAGTACAAATACATCTTATTATAAAAATCTATTAAATATATTTTAGTGTTAATTGAAATTAATGTCTTCAGGGAGTTTGTGAGTTCTTAAAAACGATGATATCTAAACTACAAGAAGACTGTACAATGGCAATAACCATAATTATTGATATTCTTATGATTGGATTTAGAAAATTTCCTCAACCAGCTGGAGTGTTGCTTTTTAAAGAAGTAATTTAACGATTGAACTAGTTATGTATGTTATATGATGAATCAATAATATGGATTTGGTTTTAGATAATAACAATGTATGGGCGACAGGAAATTTTAATTCCACTTCTTAAATCTACATATGAAGAAATTTGTATGAGAGTTAAATGTATGTGTGAACAAGTGCCTGCTGCTGATCAAGTTGGTTTTGGAGATGTTATGGAATCTTATTTGTCTCTTCAAGGACATGTATTTAGGAAATTACCAAAAATTGCTATAGATAATCCAAATGTGGACTTTGCATTTGTTTTCAAAATAGGTATTATATTATTATCAGTTACCATAAAATTTATATTCATGGTTAAAAAATATATCATACTTTCAGCATGTGAAGCTTTATGTGCTAATGAGATATTTTTAGTAAAAACAGCAACATTTTTTTTGACTGCATTTATAGCTACGAGTAGAGAAAAAAGTTCCTTGTTTAAAGTTATTAAAGATAATGGCCAATTCCTAGTCTTAAAAATCATATGCATTATAAGTAAGTTATTTGTTTATTTCAGTTCATAAAATATAAAATACATATTGTATTATTTCAATAATTCATGTTTCCATTATTTTTTTTTTTTTGTTTATATAGAAGGTGATGCTGTAAAAACAAATTTAGATCCAATGTGTGAAGTATTATTGGTGTTGAACAAAAAATATAGTGATAATTTACGTATATGGTTTCATGATATAGTAACGGTACAGAATATATTACTACCAAATGTAACAGAAGATATGAAATCTAAGTTTTTCAAAAGAGTACTAAGGTTGTATTATTGAAATCATACTCATTAAACTAACTTAAAGTTACAAAATCTATAATTTTGAAGTTGTATTATTTTCCAGAGAAAAAACCAACAGGAAAGCTCTACAAGATGTAGTAAAAGAATTTTCTTTCATATGTAGAGGATTAATTGAATTAGATCCCTACAAGGAATCATGAAAAATATACATTGTCTATAAAAAAGGTAATTATAATTATATTAAAAACATAGCATAAAAATACAAAACATTCATTTAGTATATGCTTCATCATCCGATGATGATATATTAGCTAAATCTTCTATTTCTTCGTATTCTTTTCCACCTTCTATGCCAGCAAAAGTTTCAAGTAATTCTCGCTTTTTATAATCTAGTATTAAATTTTGAATATCTTGATCAGTTGGCACAGGTGGTGGATGTATGTAACGGGAGCTACTGAACATTGTTGAAATATCTTCATCATCACTGTCAACTTCTTCAAAAGCCTTTAATACAATTATTATTTACAATATTAAAATTTGGTCAACTTCAAAAAAGAAAATTAATGAATTTTTCTTACAGACTCCATTTCATCTCGAACTACTGCTTGCTGACCTAATGCTTCCAACACTAAATAAAAAATTTTATTTTTATTTTACAAAATTATGTTACACTATAATTAAACATACTTTTCTTTTCTTTTTTAATTTCCATAGCTAATAAAAGACCATCTTCTTCATCCATGTATCCATAGTAATCTGCGTCTATATTTTTCATAAGTTCTGCTCTAGTACGACGAGGTGGTGGAGGAGGTTCATGTTCAAAAAGTTCTCTTACACCAGGTAGATCTTTAGCAGCACCAAAATACTTATATCCTCTGTTACCTGGTACTTCTCTACCTTCATGGTCAAGCATTCTTGGCCCCATTCGTAAGAAATCTGGACCACCCAGTTCACGTATTTGATACTCCCAATGTTTTTTTTCACGCAATAATTTATTTATTTCATCATTAAGATCACGTAATCTAAATTCTCCCAATCCAGCTAAATTAAAATAAAATAATAAGTAACTGAACTTTTCAATATGAAAAGTTTTATACCATTTTGAATTTGTGCTACTTTTTTAGATATTTCCCTTATAATTTGAACCCTCCATTTTTCAGCTGCTTTCAAGTCTGTACATTCAGTAGCCAAGTATGGTCGCCGTTCTTCCTTGCCACCGTGTTCCTTCACTTGAGCTGCTCTCCAACGAGCTAATGTAGTCCTGTAAAATAATATAAGTACAAACAATCACAATAAATGTAAATATTCTTTTTTTTTTTTACTAGCCTTAGTAGGTATTAATATAAAAAATTGATTAATGTTTTCGTGATTTATTTTAATTGTTATCAAATAATTTTGCAATTCTGCAATTAGTACCTAATTATAGTTCTACTAAGTTATAAATGTTGTGATTATAAGATACGCCTTCCATAGAAGACTGTGAATTACTGTACATTTTAATATGTATAATATATCCATTTGACAATGTTTGCAGGTCAAACAATTTGTTTATTTTTAATAAATCTGTAGACTTTAATGTAAGCCAAAACTTGGTACATATAATAAAATGAAAAAAAAAAACTCACATTGCTTTCTCCGCGTTTCTGGCCATGGTGATTTTTGATCTTTGATTATTGCATGGACTGTTATCTTAGAGCAATAAATATATAAGCCTTAGCCTGTGGTTAACTCGTACAGCCGTACAGTCCCAGTCATAATAGTACCACGTTATAAAAAGCTTCAACTGTTTTAAGTAGACGATTCAAAATCGAAGATACATATTATCTTACCGTGCTCTTACAAAATACAAACGAACCAAGTTGTACTTGTTTTGATAGACAAAAAGAGTGCCGACGTAGAAATGTTGTTGCTTAATACGTATTTACCAACCTAACCAACCAAAAATTATGATTAAAATTGATAACACTATACATGATTATGAACACGATCTTAGAAGATATCTTATCTTATCTTCTAAGACCGTTCTGTTGACTGTTGTAGCCGTCGAATGTGTTTGGGAAAATAATTGTTCCTTATATTTTGAAGAACATTATTAGTAATATATAGAATAAATTTCGACATTTAATTAATATTCGATCATTAAGTTTTCAGGCCATTCCACATTTCCACGGCCTATACAATTTTATTCCATTCTCTAATTCCGAATTCGATATTTCAAAAACGTTAATTTTATTTTTGTTGAGTGTATTGTACACCTTGGTTGAAACTATGAATATTACACATAAGCTCTAATGTTCTTTGTTGTTGGTTAAAATGACTAAAATAGGATTGAAATTATCGGTTTATCACGTCTCGTATAGTACTCATGTATAAACTTTACGCTTATAATTTATAAAGAATAAAAACAATATAATCTTAGTTGTCTAAAAGCATTAGTAACTACTAACTGAAACCATAATCTTAATTAAGATAGGTTGAATATTTGATGTTGGCAACACTGTTTAAAAAACAATATTCATAGAACAAAGGACCACGGACCCAACCGTGTCTGCTGTGCGCACACTGGTACAGTGCTAAAGATATAATATTTATGAAATTGTATTTGGCATTTGCAGCGTGCAGCGTACGCACTACGAACACGTTGCCACACGAGTGTATGATTACCGATTAGGCGGCAAAGTTGAACGAAGAAAAATAGTAGAAAAAAAAACCAGCGTTTTTGGACCTAACGTTAAGTAATCAAAAATGAGTCAATTTTAAATTGTACATTTGATCTGTTACTATTAGCATTGCCGATAATGACAAATATTCATAATTATCAAGAGTAAAGACCAAACAAATTTGCAAGACGATACACGCTTATAGCATTATAATTAGATGTACTTTTTAGCCATGCGAACAACACAATATCTACAACCAAACTATAATGACCACTTTATTGGGGGGTGGGGGAGAGAGACCTTTTGTTTAAAGCACGGACCGCGTACAAATCTATGGTATTGTACATCGATGATGTTAGCTGAGCAACGTCGGACGCTATAGGGGTGCGCTGGATTTTGAGGTCTAATAATATTATTATTGTTATGTGTATTGTGTGTACAAGTACCGGCGAGCGGAACGAACCGGCGGCGCGCGCGATCATTATCGACTTTTTCGCCGGGTGACGACGGCGTTGTCGTCGGGACGGACGGTGCTGCCAACCGACGCGGTTCGCCGATGAATGAAAATTGTGGGTGATGATCGGGGTGGTCGCGGGAACGGCTGCCATTGGTTCGTTGAGCCGGGTATGAGGTTTTTTCTCTTTGTCCGACCAGCTATAACGTATTTACGCGTAGTAGTCCCCCTTCACCGCGCGCCCACAGTGTACGCACACACACGAACGACCATCGTACCCGGTCGTCCCGTACGCACACCTAGCGCGCCAAATTCTCGTCGTGTTTTTTTTTTTTCCCTCTTATCGTTACGTTCGCCGCGCTACGTAGAACAACACAACACAATACACACACACGAGACCGATAATTTCTACGAGAGCGCGCGCACCCGGGCTTCGCCGTTTCTGAGTGAAATTAATAATTGTTTTTTAATATAAATTACGATAACAAACAACAACCGTGTGTTCGTCAGCGTCGTCGTCTGTCGCGCGCGCGCTCGTGTTTTCTCATCATCCGTCCAAAGCTGCTCGAGCGAAAATCCCCGTCGACGACTACTTACGAAGCGTCGCGCGCGCGCGTTTTTTTCCCCCCCGGGTCCGCTGTACGTGCGCGTTGTCCTGTTGCCGTACGCGCCGCGGAGGAAGAGGATCGCAACCGCCGACAGGAGAGTATAGTGCACGCAGGCGACGACAAGAAATTTTGCCGTCTGGCCCACGTTTGCGACGACGCACCTTCAAAATTTCGTGTATAGGTGAGTGGATATTGTCATTTGTCATCATTAGCGTTACGCCAATAAGGTATATTACCTATTGTTGGGCGAAAAGAACGTTACGGTCGCGGTTCCAGCAAGAAAATCGCGCGCGCGGCCGAATGCCTGGCCGCCGGTTGCCGGGTCCCGCGCTCCGCCGGTAGATAAAAAGTACAAGGTCATACCCGGGGTCCCGCCATAATGGATCGCGTAAGCCGCTGGTTGCCATAGTGACCGGCTACTACGACCACCGTGTGTATATATTAACAATAATAATAATAACACGGGTTCACGATATCGTTGTTATGTGAATGTTGTCTGTACGCTATACCACTCGTTATTTTTTTTCCGCGTTGTTTGTTTGCCTTTTGGTTTATCATCGGCGTCTGTGGTCCCAGCAGACCCAGCCCGCCCGTCTTCACATCGTGTAATATATGCGTGTGTGCGCATGCGCTTACATTAACGTTGTTACGTCGTACCAGAAACAATAGAATAACACGTGTCCGGCGATAGATATATAATAGATATTTCTAAATATAAGATATACCTGTTTTGTATTTTTAATTTGTACCATCAATCGATCGAAGATTGTTTATTTCTAAAAGAGAATGCAGATATGCCACGCTATACGTGTACACTGTACGTACGGCCGAAAGTCTACCGCGCCGGTTACATTGATAATTCACCACGACGCCAGGATTTCTTCTTTGTTGTAGAAAGTCCTCCACTACCGCCTTTACGTGGTGGTCAACGTAAACTCGTGGTAGTAGTAGTAGTACGTTGGAAACGGGTTCAAGGTTTTTCGCCTCTCTCTGATTCTGTATCAGCTACTCGTTGGTTCGATCTCCTTGACACCATGATACGGAATGCCGAATGAAGAATAATTCTCAGTGAAGGGTATTTACCTCTTGCGCGGCGGGTCTTTTCCCTCCAAACTGCCTAAATGGTTTTTTCCCCCGTTCTTCCGCTAACCATTTGCTAATCACCCTACACTGCGTCACCCCGTGTATTATTATTCTCATGTTACAAAGTTTTATAATAAAAAAAAATAAATAATTTACACCGTACACGTGCACCTTGGATACGTAACAATTTTCCAAATATTTTTTTATTATTTTAAACTGCGTGGTGTTTACCTGATAATTTCTGTGCTTAAACCATACATTTATGAGTAACTTAATCTTTTCGTAGGGTTTGAACTTCCGGTGTTTGTATAAGTTTTCGTTATTTATTTATTATTAGACTTCCAACAGTATTATGTGTATCTGTCTCGCACACTATGTCGTATTCGTTTTTGCGATTCAAATATGAATAAATTCATACGGAAACATGTTAGAAAATAGAAATATCATTCGGTTGTCATTCAGAGAAAGCCGAAAGAAAACAACATAATATACATTAAAAATATTATTTATACGATATATCGTCTGCCGCATATCGTTATTATTACCATTATGTTAATGCTCAAAATATGGTCTTTTATCTACTTATGCTGAACGATGATTATTTTAAATAATAATTATAAAATGGTATTATAATATACGGTTATATTATTAGTTAATAAGCTATATATACACTTGGATAATCGTTAGTGTTTTTTCCTCAATAGCCAGTTGGTGGGTTATTAATCGTGAACATGAATGAAAGAAATATAACGTGCGGTTGCCGCCTCTCGGGCCAATTATATTTTGATTTTGTCAAGTTTTAATTAGTCGATCGATATTAGCAATCCATCGATGATTGTACAATAATATTATTATAATGTATTGATTTAGTTTATTATAAGAATTAAGAACAGTTATTATTATTTAGAAAACAATTACTTAAACAGTCGCATATTTTGAAATATTATTCAGCGTTATGTTATCGTCTAGTCCATTATAATGATTAATGAATAATAATATATCTATATTTAAAAAAAAAAAACGTCAAAGGTGATTTTAAGAAATTAATTATGTTGTAGCTATCTGATTAGATTGTGTGATATTAATTGTACCTAATGGCTAATTGCATCATTATTTTCTGAATTTAGTTCACACACGCCCTGTTGCGGCATATTAGTTGTAAATTATTTTTCGTCAGTTGAAATATACATATGTAATATTATCTAAATAAAATCGAAATAGGTATGAAAAAAAAAATTGTATTTTAAAAAGAAAATATTTGTTTTTACATTGTAAATTAAAGAAAATAATTATTCATTCTCGATTGTCATTCTGAATAGTTTTTATTTTAAACAATGCGTAATGCGTATTTAAAATGAGAGCTGTTCGCCCCCGTATATTATAGGTATATTGATTTTTATGACTAAACTAGTGGCTCCATCTCTCCGCGGTGTATCAGATTTAAAATAACTGCCATAGCTATTTTATTAAACTATTTTTACTTTTAAAATCCATTGTGTTATGTTAACTCTACCTCTTTATCCCAATTATAATGATTTTATATTTAAATATTAAGATCCAACTGCATTAATTATTATATTCATCATATCTAAATATTTATTTTCAGATTTATCATTCAAACGAGCAAAATGGATCTTGGTATGTTAGATAGTCTTACATTCTATCAAGATTGTATAGACTTTGATATGAAGAGTGATTATGATCGTGTATTATCAAATAGTAGCTTCAACTATGATGATTCATTGTCTTTAAATGATGACAATATGATGTCTATTATGGATCCGCTTAATTCTGGTTTATGGCTTAATTCCAATTCAGATTCTCATCATTTAGACTTTGTGGAAGGTGGCTTAGAATCAGCTCTTATGGTCAATCCAAATTCAGTAATTCCATCATCTGCAGAAGCGGAAAAGAATATTAAAGATGAACCTGTTGAGGAACTAGAACAGCCTATGACGTTTCAGTATTCCCTCGACATTAAAAAAGAAGATGGTAATTGGAATGAATCTGAACCTAAACCTGAGCCTAAACAAATTGTGGAGTTGCCTGAAATAATCCCTGAATCTAAATGTAATAAACCAGAGACCTTGCCATTAGAGATTAAAAAAGTAGAAGAAATAAAACCTATACCCAAAGCTATTCGGCTTTCTGATTTGTTAGGTCAAACAACACCCAATGGATACCCAAAAACAGAAATGATGACAGTACGTGTAACAATGCCCTCAACACTACCTACAATGAAGACTACTTTAACTTCTAGGGGAGTTCCCATTTCTTTTGTTAATAATACCATTGCTGGGCACTACAAGATTGTCAGGCCCAAGCAGCAAATTAAACCTATACAATCTAGGGTTAATACCAACAGAATTAATGATCACTTAGGTTTATATCCAAGACCTACTTATTCTTACTCTTGCTTAATTGCTATGGCATTAAAAAACTCAAGTACTGGATCTCTACCAGTTTCAGAAATCTACAATTTTATGTGGTAAGTTGACCGACAAGAGCAAACAGTAGCATTTTGATTCTAGTAATTTATTTGATGAATGTTTTTTTTTGTTCAGCAAACATTTTCCATATTTTAAGACTGCCAGTAGCGGATGGAAGAATTCTGTTCGTCACAACCTTAGTTTAAATAAATGTTTTGAAAAGATTGAAAAACCAATTGGTAGTACAGGTGCACCTAGAAAAGGATGTCTATGGACTATGAATCCAACAAAAATAGCAAAAATGGATGATGAGATGCAAAAATGGTCCCGTAAAGATCCCTCAGCAATCCGACGAGCAATGCTTAATCCAGGTAATTAGAAATAAAAATATATTTTTAACAAATTTTTTATAAATATTTGAACTATAAACAATGATATAGAACATTTGGATGCTCTGGAACGTGGTGAGATGAATGAGTGTTATGATCGCCGTGACAGCTACTATTTTGATGAAGAAGAGGAAGAGGAAGAAGAAATTGTTGGCCAAGAAATTACATCTGAAGAGGAAGACAGGGTCACTGATGTTGAAGAAGAATCTGATAATGAGTCAAGAATTGATAAGGATGATTCACCATATCAATTAATTACTTTTGGCCTAGATGATTTAGCTAACCTTAATGACCTTGGCAATGATGTAAGTAAATCAACTATAATAATCATAATTGTAGAAATTAACTGCAATTGTTTGTATTGTATTGTTTGTAAAAAAACACAGATCATTAAAAATTTGTGATTATATTTTAGATTGATGATGATGAAGAAATTGAAGAAAGTTCTAACGATGGAAGCTTTGGCATTGAAGCATCAGAGTACAAGACAAATTTTGATGATTTGATATCTGTTCAAGATATGCCAGCAACATATGTTGTTCAGCCACCAAATAAGACTGTTATTAACAATAAACGACCTTATGCACAACCTGTGTTTAAGGGTAGTTATGTGTTAACTAAAAATGTTCATGCATCAAATGTTCCGAGCCCAAAGCGTAAATTTATTACTAGGCCTATTTCAATATTAAGAAACATTTAATAGAAATAGGTGATATGATGTAATATAAGAATAACTACAGGCTCTAATTAATTTTTAAATTGGTAATATGCACTAAGTTTGTTGTGATGCCTCAAGACTTAATATTTTACCTATGTTAATATAAATGATACCAGAGTCTGAATGGTCAAATTTTGTATAAATTAACAATATTTAATTTTGCTAGGTCTTTTCTTGCTTATAATCGCAAATAGTCAATTATTAAACACTTCTACGCCATATGTATATTTTATTATATATATATGGGAGTAAAAGAGTTTTCTGTATGTAAATTTTCAATATATTAGAGTAGTAAAAATGTATTGTATTGGAAAAAATTGGAATTTCAGTTCCAATAGTCAATTGTATCTGCATACATTTTAATTTTACAAATATGTTTTATAGTTTATTTAACTATTTTATCTGATATTTTTCAAGGAAGTATACAAATTATGTTGATATTTAATAATATCCATTTATAAAATATTATTTAATTTTCTATGTTTTAATTTATTTTTGTTATTTTATTATGTATGCATATATATACATATATTTAATTAATGTTGGTTTTAACAAATATTTACCTGAATCTCTGAAGTAGTTGTATATAACTGTATTGTTATTATTAGTTGTAATTATTGATTTATGCTAATAATAATAAAACTTGTTATGTAATTAAATCAAATAATAAAAATTATTATTTTCAATATTATTAACTTTATGATTTTGGTACTTCCTTTGTATAAATATCAATTCCTACAATAGTTTGTATTAATTTAATTTAATGAAGTGTTAGTATAATTTTTTTGATGAAATATTGAAACCTTGAAATTAAATCCTCAGTCAACATTTTATTTCATTTTTTGTACTATAATTTTTTTTTTTTTTGTTATTAATTAATGTTATATCTCATATAATTAGAGAAAATACTAATTTATATTATTAAAAGTTTGAAAGCAAGTGGTAAATGTTGACTATTCAGACTCTGAATTATTATTATTTTTAATAGCAATTAACCAATCATTTAATGGTTAACATAGTGTTTAATATATAAGATGGAATTATAACAGTGCAAACAAATGTTTCTGTAGAATTAAGTCTTACTCGAGATTTGAAAATGTTTTGTTTATGTCCCCATGGGTAATTTTATTTGCATTTATTGACAGTGAGATTAAATCTACCAACAATTGGTAATAATTAGTTAAGATTTTTGTTATTTTAATTACATTTTGTAAAATTGGGTTTTATGTTGTTTGTCATTGTCTACCCTCATGTTTGCTATTTATATTAACATTTAAAATTAAAACCCATCTAAATTATCCTATACCATAAGGTAGTGTGTGTTATCCTGTTGTATATACGTACCTATTTTGAGTACCAATACATACATTATGTGTTTTTCTACCAATATATAAATTATATATATTTATGTACATCATTTTCTATGTACTTTTTTTAATAATTTTACCTAAACATTTGGTTAGCTATAAGAATAAGCTATATCAATTAACCTTTATCAAATTTGGTATTTATTAGTAGTTATAAGAAAAATGTCAATAAACTAAACATTATAGTTAATTTAAATATAATTATAAGTTATTATAATGAAGTAGCATAATCAGTATCAGAATTATTGTAGTAGGTATTGTATATAAATTAAAAAAGTCTGCAGCCATCGGTCAGATGTGTACCAGAGTACAAATTGCATTTATATTGTTTAATTTTATTTATTTAAGAATATGCATTATATATTTGTACTTTTCTTGCTTAAAATGTTATCTGTCCGATGTGTCAATTTTACTAAAAAAATAAACGTCTTTTACCTTGTAATTTAATTAAATATACATATGTATATTAAGAACATCCTACAAACAATTTACATTGTAATCATACAACTTGTATAATAAAAATTGTAAAATCATTTTCACTTTTTAAAGTACTTTAAGTATTTGGTTCTATCAAATGAATCGTCTAATTCTTCTATAATTTTTACTTTTTGTTTTGGTTTTCTTGCTTCAAGTCTACGTTTACGTTCTTCTTCAGAAATATTGTTCATATCTAAAGGTAACTGAAAACAAATTAAAGTATAGTAATAGTACAATTATTCGTAAATACATTTCAATATTATAATGTATTTATTTTTTAAGTAGTATATTAGCAGTAGCGTAACTAGCAGAAAATGTTTGGGGTAGTGAACACTTTTATATGCTTCACCTTTTCCCATAAGCACAAATAAGGGGTTACCCCCTAAATCATTATTCTGACATTTTTTCCATACCTTTTAATTATAACAGTTTATGATAATTGGCAATTGAAGAAGGATAAACAAATTTAATTTTGACAAAAATTTGTTTTCTGTCAAGCCCCCAAAATCTAAAACACTATGCGTGCCTATCCCCTACACCAGGCATGTCAAACACGCGGACCATAGTTTATTTTTTTGTGGCTCATAGCTAAAAATATTAAAAGAAAAAAAATATATATATATATATTTGAATTTATTTGTACCGATTGTGTTTGTAAAGAATAAAATTGAAATATACAAATTTTTTTTTTGTTAATTGATTATGTATGGGCCCGCGTATTAAACTATTCAATATATTTGGCTCACTTGTTACTTTGAGTTTGACCTGCCTGCCCTACACCCATCCTTATAAAATATTAGATTTTAGAACCAAAATTAAAATGTTCTTTTTTACCTTGGTTAAACCACTGAATGGGTGGGTACCACTTACGCATAACTTCCTCGATAACCGATTAAAGATAGGTAAATAATAAGTACGCACTGAAGTCAAATTTTTTTTATTAAATTATTTTAATATTTTTGGGGTAATAAAATGATAATCTTGCGATCCAATAGTTACACCACTGTATATTAATATATAACATACTCACTTTAATAATCATACGAGGGTCAGTGAACCTAACAGTAAAACTAGATCCATCTGATTGAATAATTTTTGTGTAGTAGTGTTGTGGATAAATGTTCCGATGAATTTTAGTTATTGTTGCTGTATTATTGCTAAAATTACGACAAAATCTGAAAGAAAATTGCATTAACATTTTAATTTAAGGTTAAAAATTATTTTAAATTCACAAATTACTATTTTAAAATTACTCAATATTAATTTACTATTAAAATAGTTAGCAATCGCTTAGTATTAGTTATTTGGTTTTTTACATTATAATACACACAAGTTGTTGTACTATTTATACTAAAACTATATTATAAATTACTTTAATTTATTAAGAATAAAAATGTAAATATTAATATGTTCCATAACCAGATAACTGTAGATGTTGGAGAATTGCTAGTGTCTCAGTTTTGGCCAGACATTAAAAAATGTATATTCTGACAAGAGAGATATAATTATCCAGAGTTCAATTTAAAAAATTGAGTTATAAATTGCTAAATCTAACTCCACCTAAGTATAACAGGATGAACTAATTAGGGCCACTGAAGTTATTGAATAGTGGTCAGCTAAATTGTTGTAAGGTCTCCTTACAGTGGAAATTCTTACCTATTATATCAGGATATAACTTAATAAAAAAACTGATCTAGAAAAATCACATTTGTGAATTGATTTTGTTACATGTCATAATCATACAGTTGTGGATAACACAAGTTGGAATTTAAAAGTGTAATATTACTTATTATACTACTTACTATTGAATTTATTAACAAATTTGGCTTACATTTTGTTAAAACTAATTCCAATAAGAAAACAAAATATTATGTACTGATTACAAAACAGTACTGCCAGTGTATTACTACTATTTATACTTCGATATTCAAGTATGGAGTCCGCTAAATATCATCAAGTTGGTGTGAAAAAAATAAAATAATTGTCACACACAGGGGCGGATTAAGTTCAAGAGGCAAATGTTTCCAACCCCTAGGGACCGGGCGAATAATTGTGTTATCCAAACGAGCGTTTCGACCAATATATCAAACGCTTCTATCAATCAAATAATTAGTTGTTGAAGACCTGTGTTAACAGAGAAAGAAGAACAATGCAGTAGCACCGGGCACACATCTATTGATTGAACCCGAAACCAGACACTAATTATTGAAAAACATAGTTTGGCGTGCCTGAACGCAGCGTTGACGGATAGAAACGCGAGGCGAGGAAACAACTCAGTTTTTCATTGCAGTACGCGTCCTTGTAATCACGCAATTTTCAAGGCTGACATTGACCACCAACGGCTTAATAAACAAGCATTCTATGGATACCTGATTATTTACCTGATCGTGTTGAACATGCTCCCGAGTCCTGATGAAACGTTCCGACTTCAGTCTGGGTCACCAACTAATATGCGAATATGAATGAACAATAAATTCCAAGCAACGATTATCATTAATCAACAATAGTTAACTGCTGAAAACTATAACCACAATAAATATAAAGAACAGAATAGGTTCTTTACAAGCGTGATGATAACTGCCAATGACAATAGTATCAGATTATATTCTGTGATACCATTTCATATAATCTGTGGTGATACTATGGTCCCAAGAGGCGAGTAAATAACTACCATGGATTCCATACAAATTTGAATTTATTCCGCATTACTACCACAGGTTAGGTTGACTGCTATCAGCCGACGGTTGTCAGTGTTATCACGCAACGTTGTCCAAAGGGTCCATAGACTTATTATTATTCAATACCCAGTCGTGCTTTTTACCATGAACTTTACCGAGTAATAATAATTAATAATGTCACAATATTCTTGCCAGAAGTTGGGTAACGATTAAAAATTTTAAATAAATAGTCAATTTCGGTTTTGGCATTGTACTGTTATTGTTAATGTTTTGTAATGTCATTTTGTATCGTCAATAGAAGTTAATAGTGAAAATAGACATAACATGAACTCAAATATTTTACAATAAATTTCAATAAATGTAAATAAGTTTGAGTACACTGTACACATGATTATTAATCGACATAAAAAAACAATACACAAATATAATGTATTTTGTTTACATTCCATCTTATATTGATACCGATTCTGTAATTATAGAAGTCAAAGATGATTATATATATATAATATATTTACACACAACATGAACTTATTTTGATGTTTTATTTATTATGAGAAAACTACAATTTTGTTCATTGTTCTTAAATAGAGATTTTTTAAATTACTTCAAGAATAATATTAATACAGGCATTTTTAAATAACATTTGTAAAATATGGGATTCAAAAGGTTTCTATTTCTATTTTGTTTAGCAATAATACTAACACACATTTATTTATAGCAACAAATATTTTTCAATTTAAATGACATAAATGAATAATATAATGAAAAGAAGATCTGTCCAATGAATAATTTTTAATTTATGATCAATAATCGCTAATAAGCAAATAATAAACCAAAATGAGATATATATAAATAATATTGAGTATAACACATTATTTCGAAAGATTTTTAAGTTAGTTTAAAAATTATAATATTTAAATAAAGGTTGTCAATTTATTTAATGGAGTGTCATATATGATAATTTAACTAGTAGCATAAACTCGTGGCAGTATAAGTGATTTAAATTAAATGCCATATTCAAGGCCCACACAAGAAAAGGAAACAGTAGTTAAAAAAAAAAAAAAAAACAAAAACAAATGTTAAGCTACAAGAGGACCAAAAACCAGAATAGAATATTTATTTTTCATTAATTCAACTAAAATTCAATCGTCATCATCTTCTTCGTCTTCTGACTCAGCTTCAGCTAACCATGTTAGCCAAGTATTAACTTGAAACAATGCTTTCCCTTTTCCTGGATATGCATCAGTTACATCTTCACGCCACTTTAAGAAAGCTTCTTCTTCAACAAACTCCAACTCATACATCAAATTAAACCATCTAAGCAACAATCCCTTTGGAAAATCAAGTGAATAAAAATATGTTTGCAATGCATAAATAGCATTCATTTGCAAATCTATGCGGTCATCAAAAAATGTTCTCATAATTGGCTTGAATTTTTCAATAAGACTTTTCTCTTTTTCCAGATCAGATTTTGGGGCATTTACTTCTGTACTATTAGTCTCTTGAGTAATAAATTTAACCATGACCGTGGTTAATGCTGTTATAAAACCTGGATCAGTATAATGGACGGGATCTAAATTTTCTTTGATCCATTTATAAAATTGTGTTGGATTTGGATCGTTTGTGATTTGTTTCCATAAATCAGATTGTATACGTAGCAATGGAAAGAGGAAAGTAAGATTACGTTCTTGTAAAATTTCTGCAAGTTGTTCTTTAGTTCTTAATGATTCAGGTAATGTATTAAGTATATTTACTTTGCTTTCTTTGAACATTGTTGTTAATTCATTTTTTCCAATTACATCATTTAACTCTTGTAAAACCATTAAAAATGCTGGATATCGTTTACCATTTTCTGATACTTCTGCTAGTTCTGTGATAGAAGATACATTTTGACATATTTCAGCTGCATACTTGGAAAAACGTTTATATAATGTTTTATCATCATCAGATTCATACTCAGGTCCTTTTGATATAAATCGTTTAAGACACTCTATGGCAAACAATTCAGAAACAATGTTCTGTTTCTTGGTCTCCTGTATAAAACGGAATAATAATTCTTCATCCAAATCAACTCTTTTGCGAAGTCGATCAAAAAGAAGGACATACATTACATCAGCCAAGAATCGATCAGGCACTTTAATATCTGCAAATGCTTTAGCTGCTTTAACAGCATCCATAGATGGATCTGTACAAAGTTTATCTAAAATATCTAATCCTTTTTTAATTGCTTCTTCTTTAGAAACGCCTTTATCTTTCTTTAAATGTTTATGTTTATCATGTGCATTTTGTTTGATCTGAATTTGTTGTACTTCTGTTGATTTAATTTGATTTGATTGACCCATATGAGTCATAGAAATTGGAGGTGGTTTTAACTGAATTGGTTTACATAACATACTATTAGCCGCTGGGCGTAAGCACATATCTTCTGGTTTAGTTCCTTGTTGAGCGCGCAAAAGTTTTTTAATATTAGGACCTAAATCTTTCATATTATTATTATTCATATTATTATTGGTATTATTATTTTGTTGATGAGTGTTGATAGAATAATTTATTCTACCTGGTGAATAATAATTGTTGCCAGAATTAAGATTTAATAGTCCTTGGTTTTTGCGACCATTTACATTATAATAATTACTTGAATTGGTAAAACCATTTATAGAATTAAACTTATCCGGCATTGTTGAGTTAAAAGGTAATACCGGTGTAGAACTCATCATATCATCTCGTATTTTTAGTGAACGTCTAAACATTTCTTTTGACTGATTCACATTTTGCATTTGGTTGTTTCTCTGATTCTGCCCGTTAGTCTCTCCACTCACAATATCAGTCACCTACAAACAATTAAAATGATAAACACTAATAAAGTAAAAACCTTGTTCAATAATTTTACAGTAATTATACATGAATAAATTATTATTGTAAAACATTATAATCAAGGTTCGATCAAAAGTTCATGTTGAAATTCAATAATTGAATTGATTATGATAGTTTTGTTATACTGTAATATAAATATAATACATTTTCATGAGTAAAAAGAGTAAAATATGATTTACAATTAATTCATTAATTATAAATCCCTAATTAAATATCAAATTTTACTAAACTAGAATTATTCTATTTATACTAATAAAAACTAACCTGATCCATGAGCATAGGACCTTCTGTAGTAGTAGCTTTTCGTGGTACCCAGTTGTCCTTTCTCAATTGCATGGTGTCCAACAACATAAATTTGATTCTCAACGGCAGTTCAGGGTTTTCAGCATACTGAGCAATTCTATCAAAATACTGATTCATCAGTGGTTTTGCTTTTTCCGTGTCCAATATGCGTCCACATGTTTTCATTATCTGACACAAGCACTCGAGGTCCTCCGCCGCGTCCTTGACATTGGACTTCCGCGGGAATAACTGTTGAATGCACAAGTGCAATATTTGTTCCGCCACGATCTCCAACTTGCCAAGTTCGCCGATGAAGCGTATGTTGCCCAACATCTTGCGCTTAGCCACCTACGGATAGGAATATATAAATATATAATGAATTATTAAAATGTTAACTAAAACAATATTTTAGTTATTGAATATAAATAAAATATTTGATAAGAGACAATAAAGATGTAAAAATTATATTAAATTGGTTTCTGTAAGGGTAATTATTAATATTTATTAAATAGTGAAATTATTTGAAGAAAATAATTAAATTAACAAAACTGATACACGTTATTAATTACTATATGAATAATTATTTCAACAATAAATTTTTCTCCAAGAAAACTGGTATAAAAAAATATATGGTGCTGTTTTAAGGGAGCTAAGGATAACAGTTGGACAACGAAATAGAACAATTTAAAGAAAAGGAAAGAAGTGGGGTTCTTAATGAAACAGAAGAATAAGATAATTAGGTCATATACGAATAATGGAGAAAAGATACCTAAATGAATAATGCATGCAAGAATAGAAGGAACAAGACAAAGCTGACCAAGAAGTTCATAGTAGGATGAGGTAAAAAAGATTGGAAACAGTTGGGTTTATAGAACTGGGGAAATGCAACCAATGGTCAATGTAACCTGTAGAGCTTAGGAGTAATAGTAGCAGTAATACTAGTATACTACAATACATATTAATCTTAACAGTTATAAATAATTTAACTCTAAAATGTTAGAATGAAAAGACTAGTAGAAAATTATTATAAAATAATATGTTGAGATATTAATTAAATAAAATTGGTCAAACCTGTCGTCGTTCTTCGTCTTCTGGAGATAAAGGTGTTCCATTGTCGTTGTCAAACTCAGCAGTTGCTTGAGAGCGGTTATCAAACTCAACCTTACACCTTTTCAGTAATAATTCGCGAAAAGTGTTAGGATCTTGATCAATTAAGAAATTCGATGCCTCGTCGCTGAGCCGTTTGCACAGCTGTGCGTACATAGAACTATACTTAGGTTCATCGAGAGCTTTTTCAAAAATCAAAAATATGACACCCTTCAATACAACGCTGGTGTTTAAGCCAATTTGCAGTATGTCGTCACTCAGTTTCTGAAATTTATCTGGCGTAAGCTTATTAAGAATGCCGCGCACCTTGCGAAACACGGCATCATTGGCGTCCTCTTGGGCGAGTGCATCGCGTCTGATTATCGAGGGAGGTATCCAACGCGGTTGCTGATTGGATTCGGAACGGGCGTCGTCCCTTCCTCCGAAGACACGAGAAGCACCCCCGCGTTCTGCGTAGACGTCCGTCGTGTCTTTACGTGTCACCTGCAGGGACGAATATGTCTCCTCCTCCCTCGTATCCAACAGCAAACTGGATATGATGATATGAGACACCACTAAAGGTGTATTATGATAGACAATTAAAGTTAAATATAAGTACACAAAATCTTAATTATTGGTCGAGTATCACAGCTATTATTCCATGCAAATTTCTGGAACAAAAACAAAACAAAAATATAATATTAAATAATTGTACTGTATATTTATTAACAAAATATGTAATAGATTACCTCCCATATAAAATTGTTTTTAAATTTTAAATTTTTATGGTAATTAGATAAGTACTGTATGGATGTATTTAATATTTAATTATTTTTATTATTAGTTAAAACAACTTTTTTAACATGATAATGATTTTACACTTACTATGATACATATAAGATTAACTCAAGACATTAATAAATAAATATAATAATATGACCTAAATACATTTCTAATAAATAGGTTTGTGAATAAAATTTCTTAGTAAAAAAATATACCAATAAATTTATTTATCATCAAATATCTGATATAACTTTATGTCAATTGAATTATTATGAATTTATAAATGATTATATTAATTATATGATTATTAATCATAATATTAAAATTAGATCAATAGGTAAAAAGCTAGATTAGAGATGAATGGTCATCCAAGAATTTAGACATGGCACATGACTTGTATATCAAAATAATTATACCTTAACAAAGTAATTTTAAAGATAAAAGAGAACAGAGTATCTCATCCTTACTAAAAATATAACAATATAGAAATAAATAATGTAGGAATAAAAGTGGAACAGATAATTAATGTAAACATTTTATTGGCAATTACTCATATAGACATTTTAGTTAGATTATACATTTTTGTAATCATTTACTAACCTAAGGCATAAATGAAAATTAAAAATACAAAACAAATAGTTTAGTCAAATAGTCACAAAGTTTTAACTGCAATATAGAAATTAGGTAAAAGAAAACATGTTTAAATCATGAGAACAACATAAAATAATTTTTGAAAAAAACTAATTAGATTATCACAAGAGGGCTCAACATCAGGACGCACATAAAAAGATACTAGATGGGAAATTAAATAAATCTCTCTACCCGATACAACTGTACAAAAATGCAAAGGAAAAAACAAAAGTTATTGTTTTAATGTATTTTTGATAAAAAAAAAAAAAAAATAGTCCAGTAATGTATAATACGATTAGGATTATCTGTGCGAGTTTAATTAATAAACAAACAATATGTAATGCACGATACGAATAATTATAAGAAAAGCATTAGGCAGATAGTTGTTTCTCTTATAGGTTAAGAATGAAAAATAGACGACAAACAAAGGACACAATGGATTGGTGCTACAAGTTTCTCAGTTCCGGGTACAAACAAATAACAATGAAGATCCATAAATAAGTATTAAAATACGTAATGATATTAAATAATTTGGAAATATCACGATCGTAGAGCGAAGAACGTGAAAGACAGGAGAAGGTGATGACGATGGTCGTCGCCCTAAAGGATCTATTTTGTCTCATAAAAATATACGAACCGGAACGAAGCGGGGTCGATCACCCAAAACTCGTCGGTTAATCAACAGGTAAACTATAAGAATGTACAAACGACAACGCCTAGGCGACCGCGGCCACTGCACGAAAAGCAAACACCGCTAAACTGCACCTAATATACCCGTAGACTGGGGAACCATGGATTAACATACAATCACAAACACACCAATAAACACATATATTGGCGCACACGGAACACTCAGTCATACGCACACACTCACATATTTTAAACATACACCGTACAACTTTACATACCATTTGTCGTTATCGACCAACTCTCGCGGTCGTCACCGTGCGTTTTTACCTTTTTATTTGAAGAAATCCATTCCGGAGAACACAAACGGTGTATGACGGCGAAAAGTAGAAACGTAGAAAAAGTCTAATAAATAAGTGTGTATAAATAAACGCGTCTTGCACTCTCGCGCGACTCACAAAGGAACGAACGGGGATAAAAAAAAATCTTTATAAAATAGGAAGTGAACGTTAGTGTGTGTGAGAGGGAGTGAGTCAGTGAGTGAGCGAGCAAACGAATGAATGTGTGTGTGTGTGTGTGTGTAAATAATATTCTAGAAAATCAACTTACGTACAGTGCGTCTGTCTTTGTCGGGCAATCATGACGGGAATGCGAATTGATTGCCATTGCAGCTGGAGGGGGCCGACAGGGAGGAGCAGACGCCGCATGGGACTATCGATACCCCAAGCGCTTGAGGTACAGTGCGGGCAACGTCGCGCCGAGCAGTGCGGCCAACACGGACGAGGATTTACGCAGTGTGCACGCCGCACGCACTGTGCGCGTACCCGACGCGGCGACACCGTCCGCTCTGCACCCGATGACGCGGACGTACCGGGTCGACGGCTCGGAAGTGATCCGCGTGACTGCGCGTGACGACGTGGGATGCGGGTACGGCGGTGTACGCGACATTGGTTGTTGACCTATGGATACTGTGCACGCTCCAGGGCGGAGTCCAGGCCGGCATTGACCGTGTACAAGATTTTTTTTTCCTTTTTTTGCCTCTATCCGTATATCCCGTCAACCGCGCCGAACGCCATAGCGATATCGTTCATCTAATTCTAACCGATGACGACCGAACGGCCTTACCGGAATCGCACCGCCGCCGCGGTCGCCATTGTTTTATTCTTTTAATACCACTTTGTCATTGTAATGTCTTACGTTGTAACAGTGTACACGATTCGTTTTCTGCTCGTAACTGCCACGTTCAGGTGTAACACGAACATTTTACTAGTTCGATGGGAGGGAGGGGGGAGTTCAATACTCCTGAACCGGTCAGGGTTCTTAACTCACGATCAATATCTATTACATTGGGACTCCAAAATTGGAGTATTTAGGGGCATGGGATGTGGGCAATACGGATTTTTACATAAATATATATATATATATATATATATGTATATATTATTCAGTTAACTTTATGATTGTGTTCAACTTCATTATAATTTGATTAGATACCAAATTCAACACATTGTAATGTGTATTGATTGATAATACGGTTGAAATTTTTTATAGGCACTAAAAAAATCGATAACGTTACAATATTGTTAATTGTTAAAAAAAATGTTCCTTTTGTTACCAAAAAAAAACGATGAAACAAAATTATAAGACTTTTTGGTATTTTTTCCTGACCATTATCACTATAATAAGTCAAAAATGTACAAATAAAACAGGTATTTTACTATTATTGCATAAAATATTATATAATTTGAATATATACTGTATAGTGAAACTAAAGGCTGTTTTTAAGATATTTATATTATTGACATTATTTAAACGCCTGATCTTCCAATATTAATAATTGATTCAATTAAAATTTAAATTGCACTGACCTGGATAAATATTATATATAATGCAAAATTATAGTAACGAACCATAATTATTTATTATTTTATGTTTTTAACGGAATGCAAATTTCTTGCATTCTTTTATAAATTTTTGTTATTTAATATTAATTTTAAATATTTATTAACTGCAAGAATGCAGGATACAGTTTTCGAAGTTTATACCTTTCACTTTTCGTATAAATAAAACAAATGCTACAAGAATCAAAGTAAGACTTGCGATGAAGTAATTTTGGAAAAATTATTAAAAGTGACGTGTACACTGAAGATACCTTTAATAATGACATATTTTGTGTGGAAATATAATAAATATAAGGAATATAGGAATATAAAAAATACATAAAATAAAATAGATGCATTTCAACTTAAAAAAAACAAATTTACTTTATAAAATAAAATATTAATAATTTAATTTAATTTAACTTAATAAGAAAAAAAATGTTGTTACAATATTTATCAACAATTTGTTTAGAACATTTATTATTTTTTTTTTCGCTTAAACACAAAATATAAATTTGTTGTTTTTGAATAATCGAATGCTAATTTATTTAGTAAACCTCTTTGGTATAATTGAATTATTCTGGATACACACTACGCGCTAACAAACTTTTTACTATATTTTTTAGTAACGGTCTAACTGATTTTCTTTAAGCATTAGTGGACACACGATGTAGATAAAATTAAGTATAAATTCCCTTACTACTTATACCAACAGTTCGAGATAAAACTTAATACCAAAGAATTTTCTAGTCCTGTTCGATAAACATTTTTATGATGGATGAAGGCCGAAGGACCTTACTCGCTATGTCTACCGACTTCACTTCCTAACTTGAGCGCCACTGTGTCATGTGTTGCATTGTTCGCTTGGGTTTTATAGTCGAGAGTTTAAGACTATATTCAAAATTGGATCAGTATTCAGTTCCACGTGGCACGTGGCCATGGGTATTCAATGGCGATGTCTTCCACCTACCCAATCTAATCTTAGAACCAAGCCATGCCCTTGTACAGAAGTTAATCGCGCCCGGTACTTAACTCATTTTGAACATTTCATTGAATTAAATTTACAATGTTGGTAAGTTATAAATATAAAATTATTTAAAATTACGGTCTAATAAAAAAAAATAGACACGATAAATGATAACATAAGAAATATGATAACATTGCGGTTAATCTAGTTAATCATGAAACGAAAAACAAAATATAGTTTTTTAATTTTTCCTAGGCCCAGGATGTAGAGAAGATACGGTGAGGATGACATCACTTGCACAGTTTTCAATTGCTAATTTTCACGGCAGTTTTGTAGTACAAAGTTGTCGAACAGGCAGCATCAATATTTGCCGGTTTTTATTTTGTAATTACTTTGTTTGTTATGGACAGTTTTTTTTATTTAAATTTAAATTTTTAGTATGAAATAATAATTAGTTTTATCAATTATGTTGTCTTAAAAATATTCTTAGTAAGAAAAGAAAAAATACACTTATTTCCCTTGAATATACAACTTTGTAGGAGGTACCTAATAAAATAAAAAATAGTCATTACCTTTGGGGCATGAAATAAAATAGGTGGTTCTTTAAAAATATCCTTAAGCTTTTTCATATTGCTGGCATAACCAGTCTTACATCCTAGCACAAACATATAATAGGCATTTTAATATTTTATTATAAAAATCTAGGAATACAATTTAAAATAAAATTTTCCTATAACTCCGCGCACATTAAGAACATGACAGGCCGAATTAGTGTCCAAAACGCGCAGTCTGCCTCTGATTGGTTCACCAAAAACCAGCTCACGGTTATACAGTGATGTGCCAAATGTGAACCATATACACTGTGCTGTAGTGAATAACACATACGGCTCGCTACCCGCATAAATCAATTAATGGGTATACAGAGCGGTCAGAAGGTTTTATCGTTTATGACTATGATAACGTGGAGTCTGCTGTAAACAAAAGCGAGAACGACCTCTAAGGCGAGCGGTGAGATGGAGGAAGTTGTTTGGCGTGCGCGGAGTATAGTCATTGAATGGTGTCATCAGTAAGAATTTAAGAAGGGAGACAATATATATTACTGAATGCAAAATTCAAAAAAATGACATTTTAAGTAATAACTAGGGGTCGGATTATATTCTTTTAAAATAGTCAAAATAAGATAATATTCTCATAAAAAGTTGAAAATATTCTTTCAATATTCTATATAATAAATTATGTAAAAAATATGCTTTTTTATTAAAATATTCTATCAAACTAAAAATATACATTTATATGCAAAATAATTTAGCACAGAATACGAAAAAAAATTATATAAATTGATATAAAATATACAAATTAACTAGGCAAATAATACAAAAACCTGAAGTAAATAGTTGCATGATAAAAAAAGAACCGGATGGGCCTCGCTCTGCTATACAGTTGGTGGTGGAGACAGTGGAGTGCACCTCGTTCATAGAATAATTCATTACAATGGAAAGAGATTTTATTTGAACCCATAACAACTAACATACACATTTGTCATTGTATATTTGTATGTATATTTAAAATTTATTCCAGTCATTCTCTTTTTTGTGTAAAATATTTGTAAACGAATGAATAAACTTATATAAGTAATAACTAATAACTAATAAATAATATAAAGTAATATAATATGAATAAACAATTTTATTTAAATCAATCAGTTAAATATGAATATAATTGTTTTACATAGTAATAAGAATATAATGATTCCAAAACCATTGTTTATTTAAATATATAAAATATATATTTTATTGAAATGAAGATTTCTTACGTTAAATAGCAATATTTCATACATTTAAATAAAAATTAAACGTAAATCTTCATTACATTTTGTATTAAAACCGGCCTTCGGATGAATGGTGGTGAACTCTAGTGTCAAAATTTGAACTACCAAACTGACAACTGCCGTAATTTTTTGCATCAATATTGTTACATATACAAAAGTAGTTACACCTTATCTTTTCTACATTGTGTCTAGAACCACAGCTATAGATATCTATAGCCGTGCTAGAACTTAAATTAAAGAAGGATTGAAATTAATTGAACTAGTTAGTACTGTAATATAATTGATTAAATATGTTTAATCAATGGTAGTACCCAGTTATTTATTCACTTTTAGGTTTAAGATGACCACATTTGATATGTTTGTCACATTTGCATAGACCCACTCAGTAAGCATTGTAGATATTATTATAGACTGAAGACATATTTCAAAGGCTTATACATTATATTATTTAATTCAACAATTTATTTATTTTATACTTATACTAGTAGCACGGCTGTAGATAATATGGTTATCCATCGGCCCATGCAGTTATAAAACAAAAGCGACGTCCGAGTTTCTCAACAAACCCTAAAACTACCTAGAGCTTCCTAGACCAAGAACACAACTATTTTAAGTACTCGTCTATTTTTGATTGTGATGTGTACCACGATTTAAGTTATGATGGTTGCTCAACGAGCTATATGTTACATGCATTGCGGATGTGACTGCAGGTTTGAATCTGTAAATCAGCTGACACAGGTGCTAACTAACAACTAGCGCTCATAAGTCAAAGCAAGTAAAAATGTAAATAATAAAGTAAATAATGATTAATTCTATGATAATAGTAGTCACGTGGTCAAATATCATGAAAAAATCCACGTGAGCGCTAGTCGTTGGTTGGCTATCAAAGAGTCTGTTTGGCGGTCAGTTTATCATAGCTCGTTGGACAACCATCATATCTTAAATCGTGATGTGTACTTTTTAACTGGGTTAATGATTATTAAAAAATAAAAATTATAAATCATGAAAAAATAATTAATAATAAAGAATGAAATACCTTTTCGCTATATTTGATTTTAAAATATTAAATAATATGATAGTATCCGTTAATAGCTATAAATATTGAAAAATGGAATGTGAAATGTTAGTACAATATTGAATATACAGACTATGAAAATAATTTAAAATAATCTAAATGATAATAAATATCACAGACGTGCAAAATGCAGCAAATCAAATGCAGGAGGTGCACGACTATTAGTAAATAATTACTAATTAAGTCATTGGAAAGTGGAAGCGCTGTATGTTATTCGCATTACTTGCGCAGTGCCTTGCCAATCAGATACAACATTCCGAATGGCCACACACTTTCCATCAAGAAACTCTATTCAGAATCCGAATTTCGGATGACATAAGAAAATTATATGGTCACTTGTTGTATTTCTAATGTGACGCCTCAAAAGAAACTGGTGCCGTGACCTGATAACTTAAGATTAAGTACTTAAAATATTTAGGGGCAGGCCCTATTATTTGTAAAATATCGGACTGCACACTTCATTTTTTGATAATTAAAATCTTAACAATGCATATTTTTTATGAAATATATATTATATAGTTAAAACGAAACTTGATTGCTGAACAATGACGGTTCGTCACCCTTTAATTTGGCTTCAGCGAAGACACCTTCGAACCATTCCTGTTGTATACCCAGTGGATGAACTTTTGAATGCTTTTTTTTACTATTTAACCATTTCAATACTGCAGGTTGTGGATCGAATTCAGCTACAACAGATATATTCATTTTTATATACAACGAATTTTTGATAGTTTCTGGAGATAAAGAAGATATCTTATAAGTTTTCAATACGTTATAATATGATATGATACGTTCAACATCAGCTGAATGTGGCTTGGCAGCTATAATTCGTGCCACAGCAGTACTTAAAGATATCCAATATTCATTACTTAACAACAATGGTTATAGCCATAGTTAACATATTATTAATTAAGTTTAAAGTTTATGGTTATTGGTTATACCATAAACGCCATAAACACACAGATTAGAGCATTAGACCACCAATTATGCATCGTTATAATTTTTATAAAAAAAAAAAAAAAAATTAACTGTTTGAACATTTATAAAAATTAATCATAATTAAATATAAATTTAATTTAAAAAAATTCACGAAATACTCATATATATATATATATATATATATATATATATAATACTTATTTATTATTGTTTTGTAGACCGTAGTGCACACACGATCAATTCGTAGTGCACATTGTGTGTCGTGGTGCACATAAAAATAGGGCCTGTTCAGGGGTGACACAAATGTGTGATCTCCCCTTTATGTATATAATTTAACCTGTGAACTATCTGTAAAATATTTAGATTACTTATTGTACTCTATGTATAGATTGTAATTTTTCATAATAAAGTATAATATATTCTAAAAAAAAAAAAAAAAAATGTGGAACTACATTATCTACAGCCATGACTAGCAGTGTAAAGATTTATAAGATCCATAATCGGCCCGGCTGGAACTGATTTTGAACCTGATTGAGCCTTGGACAAAAGGGCTGGACACGAGATTTGTATTTAATACATTTTTTTAAACCATCTTTTCGGGTTGGACTAATTCTTCAATAAAAATAATAATGTTATTAAATATTTTACACACTTAATAAATAACTCCATAAATTTATAATTGGTAATTCAGCGTAAAGAGACATAATTTAACATTTTTAACAATCAGTGATAGTTTCTACTGGAATATTCTATCAAATCCCAGGGTGAATAAAATTATAATCTCTTTTGAGACGGGCCGAGCTTCAAATATTTAAAGTATTAAAAATTATAATTAATAAAATATTGAAATCATATCACTCATATTTTACAGTCTGTGAATACTGATAACAGTATACTGATAATAGGATAACGTGCATACACAGAAGCACGATCTTGGAAACTAAGGACCTACAAGGGTTTAAATCTTAAAGTTCCGCTTGTGATATTAAAAATGTTTCCGCTTTTTGTCAAAGCGATGCAGGTTAGATGTTTTTTTTAGGTTATGTAGTAATTTGTATTATAATTTCAATTTTGTCTGTCACCAGTCCCCATATTGCGTTAAATATGGAGATAACCATTACACCTCAGAATGTACCAAACCACCGTTAGAACCCGCCAAGTGTGCCCTATGTTTGGGGCCTCGCACAGCCTCTTATAGAGGATGTCCAGAGTTTAAAAAATTAAGTGTAAATCTCAATTACATAAACCTATTCGTCATCCGGCACTTAATCAAAATTTACCGTTTACAAATACGTCAAATAAAAAAACCTATCCAAAGGTCCCGACCACTAAAATGCTCAACCTGAGTCCAAAACGTATGCTTTAACCAGTCCACTCATCACACTCTTCTTCACTGTCTTAAATGCACACATTACCAAAAATACTGTAATATTTTTCTTTTCTGTTCTTTCTGTAGATTTATCTTGTTTAGTCCAAATTCATTTCGTTCCCATTAAAATTAAAAATTAGGAATTATTATGTTATCGGATTTTTGCATACTTTAATTGGGCCTCTAACCAGTGTAACTATTACTGCTGTTAATATTCATTTTATCTCTCTATATTATATTCTGTCTTTTCCATATTCATATGTATTCTATTATCTATTTTAATTAATGTCATGTATACATTCACATGGCTGCTTTATCTTTATTATTATTATTTCATTATTATCTTATTTTATTTATTATTCTTTTTTTTTCTTCTCACTTTAAATTTAATTGTTAATCAAATAATATTATAATACAACATGTAATTATTCTGTAATTGTCGAACTGAATAGTTTATACTGCAGTTATTTTTTTTTTTTTAATATAAAAAAATAAAATAAAATTTCAATTTAAAGATTTTAATTTTGAATTAATAAAATTAATGAACATCTATAATTTACTTTCTATTATGATAAATTGTACTCTTTAAAAATATTAAACAAATTTTAGCAGTAATATATTTAATATTTATTTCCTAACCTCGAAAAAGTCTAATCGTGGGTGCGTCTACGGAGTTATCTTGATCTAATATAATAGATTTGTTCCAAA
Organism: Chaitophorus viminalis; assembly: GCA_025469195.1. Lineage (NCBI taxonomy): Eukaryota > Metazoa > Arthropoda > Insecta > Hemiptera > Aphididae > Chaitophorus > Chaitophorus viminalis. The sequence goes on along the minus strand of JAIPRK010000239.1, from coordinate 187,091 downwards.
TAATCAACAAACTACTTCAGAACTGTTTGTAACCATTAAAAATACCATATTTTAAATTCTAAAATATTTTGAGCGTCGACAGTGCTGGAACAAATCCAAAGAGTCCCGATAAAGCAGATGTACCAACATGAATAAACGGATGAATTGTTTTTTAGTAGATGGCAAGGCTGGTTCCTTCTATATCATTGGTGTTTTATTAATAAAGATAAGCAGGTATAGGATAATATATACACATGGTTATTAGGTAATAGGTATTCAATATCCATACATTTTACATTTTCAAAGTATATTAATGTGTTTATATATCATTTTGTTATTTTAAAAACTTGTCGTACAATGCCTCAATATTGTATTATATGCGGCAATGTAAAAGGTATTCTTGGCATCTCCTTCCACAAGTAAATATGAGGCATTGTTAACAATTCTTCCTTTGTTTACTAATTTTTGATTTAGATTCCCATCAAATTATCAACGTCGACACCAATGGATAGCGTTCATCCAAAAATATGGTATACAGCCTGATAAAATTAGCAAACACTCTGTTTTGTGTTCAAGACATTTTAGAGCTGATTTAGACTTTAACATCATTGTACCGAATTTCCGCCGCCGATTGAGAGACACTGCCATTCCAGTGATAGTAAGTGAAACTAAGGAATGATTTATGAGCCTGTATATATTCAATACTACTCCCTTAATGTTAGGTAAAATTCCATCAACCTATGACTTGAGATAGAACACTTAGATATTGACAACAAATTTGGTAGAATATTTATTACTACAGTTGATTTTAAATATTTGTTTAATTATTTTAAGACATAATGGGTGGAAACCATTAATATAAAGTCCATTTTATTTTGAAGTGGTACATTTAAAAGAATACCCATAAAAATATAGTTGAAAAACAAAACATAATAGGTGGTAGAAAACTTGATAAATTATTGAAGTAGGCGATGTCTTTGCATTGTCAAAAGCTATTACATAAGACAATATTTTTGTGTTGAAATCATAACAGGACATTTAATTCTAATTATATTTTTTTTAATCAAAAGAAATATATATATATATTGTGTTTTTAATGTTAGTACATGTGTTTGGGTAGTCAGTATTAATACTGACAAAAGTAATGCGTATAAGACTAGTCATAAATAATATATGTCATAACTCATAACTGTTGTGTTATCATGATTTATTAATTAGTAATTCTAATTAATTTTTAATACTTTTAATAATTAAATCAAATAAGACTAAGACATTTTTAGTAACTTTTTGAGATTATAATACTTTTTTTTAAAAAAAAAATTATAAGAAAAATATACAGTGAGTTATAATACGCATATGACCATACAAGAGATAATGTATATGATCAAAAAGCATGAGGAGATTTTTACCCAGCAGTAAAAATTCACATAATATTGAGTTCATGAAATTGTGTACAGTGTAAATAATAATAAACAATTTTGAAAACCTTTATGAATAATTTAAGAAAATAATCTATATGATATAATAAATAATAATCAAATAATTTTGATGTATCTCTTGTTAACACAATCAAAATATTAATAGAAACTTTTTGGTTTTCTTATAATTCAACCATACCTGTTTATTACATTTTCTAATATCTTATTACAATGTTGTTTTATTAACTGTGAACCGTTAGATATGAATCAAGATTTATGGAAAAATATATTTTCTTTTCCTTTTGAATAATTTTCCCTTCTTATCAAAAACCATGCATGATATTTGTTGAGAATATATTTTAAAAAAATTACAATATATCCATGGACTTATGGAATCCTCTTTTAATAATAATTTATTTTTAATATCCAAGGACTCAAGCTTTTTAGTATTTTTAAATCATAGTTACCAGTTTTGTTTATTTTATACCCACATCCAAGTTTTTTTTTTATAGTTTTGGTTAAAGTTTATCAAGATATGCAGAGAATTCAGTTTGATTTGAATGTGATGTTAATAGTTGTACACATTGGTAACACAAATTATATATTGCTCCGTTTTGTAGTTACATCAATATTATTTAAGGGTTAGCTCTAAATATTTTGCTTTCTTAAGTTGATATTTACCTGTAATTTTAATTTATCTCTCAGTTAGCCCATTCAATTTTGGGTGAGTGGACTTGAAGTAATTTGATTTATACCACAATCGTTAGAATTAAAAGGAGGTTTTTTTATCATTTATCGGTTATACAAATAGAAAGTAAATGAAACGAGCAAATATAAACTTAAAAAGTGTTATTACTGATAGTGCATTAGTACCGTGAGGAGGTTGACTAATTTCTATATATTCAGAAAAATGATCAACTGTAAAAAGATGTTCTACTGCCAAAATGAAAAATCTGCTCTCTACACTTTCCATGGTAGTTCAGGATTGATACGCATTTTTAAATAACAATTTTAAAAATGATAAAATATGTATAAAAATACTGTGATACAAATATATTATGTAAACAAAATATTCTAATTTCCTTGTTTAAACGTAAAACCTGTAGAATATAATATAAAAGTACAGAGATAAATTATATTGTTTAGCTAGTGTATTCTGGTACCAGTGTTTATTCCAATGTATAAAATAGTATAACCAATATAATCAAATATATTTTAACTATAATTATTAATTTTAAACAATTTATCATTGATATATTTAAATATTCAATAAATTATTTGAGTGAATTGTACGAGTTCAACCTGGCGTAAAATGTAGGTAACTAAATAATTTAATGATAAATAGTTATATCACATATTATATCAGAGCACGGTCTTAGGAGAGTCCACAGACATATATAATTAGTTTATTAGTGTATAATTATATAATATATATGTCTGTGGAAGTCTTAGATCTTCTAAGATCATGATATAGAGACATCGCCTTTTATCAATCTTCCTTATCAGAACTACACTATCAACCACGGTTTAAGATATACAAGTTAGTTATCGCCGGCACTTCATGCGGTCAGATTGTGTTACGGTTCAGTAGTTCATAATTTCACCACATGCGTATAGCGTTAGTAGTAAGTAGTGATAATTTTACTATTGATATATAGTACATTCCTACATAATGGTATTTATGATCACAAATTTAATAAAAGTAATAAATATTGTTAATATAAATTATAAAGGAATTGTAATATAATGTTTAATATTTAATATATTGTATTGGAAAATAAAAAAACATCCGATCATCTTTAAAAATGTTAAATAATCTTTGGGCCAAACCATTAACCAATTATCCCTACATTATTAAAGTCTTAAAGATATTTTGTTACCTAATGGTATTTAAATTGTATATAATTACTCTACAATTGAGTATGTAACCTTATATAATACTTTATTAAAATAATATCAAATCTTAATTTTATTTAAATATTAAAAAAAATTGATCATTTAAATAAATAGTAAAACACTTAAGCAGATAAGTTTAATAGTCAATGAGTAATAAAAAAAAAAAATGTATAACTAGAAATAAATAATATGTTTAATGTTTGTTTTAATTTATTATAATTTTATTATTTTCTATAATGTGATAGGTATTCATGAAGTATTTATAAACCCATAATACAAATAATATTGCATTTTTTAAATTACAATTAATATTGTATAATTAAATTATGCATTGTGCATATAATTTCATAAATTCTAACAATTAAGGTAAACGGATATTTAGGAATCAAAAATATTCTAAACATTATGTAAAATGTACTGTACAATATAATACTGTATTGTCTGTATTGTATACAGTATACCTTGAGAATTTGAGAATTATTTATTTCTATAGTATTACCTACTATAAAAAGATAATTGGTGATAGGTATAAGTGTACAACTTCAGTGTATAGTACCTATGCATTTTCTTGCATGACTAGAGCCAAGGCTTGAAAAGTTACAACTTTACTCTTTAATATTATATATACCTACTTACCAAACTTACCTTTTTTTCATAATATAAAATTAACTGGACAGTGAACCAACTTATGAGTTTTTAAATATAATGTATTATGTAGTAAACAATTAGTAATTTGTTCGAGAATTTAGATTGTTTGTTTAGTTTTTTGTAAAATGTGTGTGTACGCCATTAATACTTCATATTTCTATTAAAGAAATGTCTAATTTTAATAAACATTTAACTATTTTACAGTTGATTTTAAGTACTAGTAGGTAGTAGTTATAATCAATGGTTTTAGTATAATAAATATAACTATACAAATATTGGTTTCAACTAGCCCAGCTTTGATTTTTTTGTTTGTACAATGTACACTTATTGATGTACATTTAACTTCTTCAAACCTAAAACAAAAAGGTAGTTTATAATAAATATGTAACAGGTTCATTTAAAGTTTCACAAATTTTTTGGTATCCATAACTGCATCTGCAACAAGCCAATTCTGCAATAGCAAATTTAAAAAAAAATTCGAGGCATTAAATAAAAAAATGTTTGGCAATATTGATGGCATTATATATATAATATTATATAATGCCAGTGATAAACAATTCAACGTTCAACGATTAATATTCTTTTTGTTTATTATGATCATGCAATATCTGAATAATATTTATTGTTTATGTTATTGTTGTTTTTATTTATTTTTAACTAACATTCTTTTTTTGTTATTAGGTTTTGTAGTAGCAGTTAATTCAATTTTTAGTATTGCTCATGAACTCTCTGAAACTTCTAAGTACAAATATTTACTTACATACAAATTTTCCCAAGACCATATTGAATTATTTTTTTCAAAAATTCGTCAACGCTTTGGAAACAATAACAATCCTAACGTGATAGAGTTTAGAACAGCAATGAAAAATGTATTACTTAAAAATTCAGTGTCATCATCATATGCTGCGAACTGCGTTCTTATGGACAGTACATAAAGTAATGATATTATTTTTGAAATTCGTTGGGCAAAAAAAAAATGGTTCTATAGATACCGATGATATTATATTTGTCGAAGTTAGTGATAATGAATTATTAGGCTTAATTAATGACTACGGTACTGATTTAATTAAGGATAATATATTATATTTCATATAAGTGGATTTATAATTAGAAGTATCCATTATAAAATTGATTGTGACACATGTATAGAAAGTCTTATGCATTTTTCTTTTGATCATAACTATTGTCAAGCGTATTCATTTTCTATAGATATTAAAAAGCTCTAAAGATGTAATTAAAATTGTAAAATTTGTTGAAATTACATTATGTAATATGACTGATAACTTTTCAAATATGAATTCTTGTTTAAGTTATAAAATTATAATTTGTACAAAAAATTATATGTATAATAATAACATTTTTCATAATTTAAATTGCTGTGACGATAGTTTTTTAGAAAGCCATAAATTTAATTTAGCTAGGTTACTAGGTACTCTAATATTTAAACAATATTTAAAAATTCGTTTACATCACCTGGTTACATAATAACTTGCAAACCATCACCATTTTGACATATTTTATAAGAATTTGAAATTCATGGGATTATAAAAAAAAAATTGTGTGACACGATCTTCATTTTTTTTTAATTGCGATAAGTATAACTTGTAATCAACCTTGTACTAATTGTTCAAGAATTTTAGGACAGCCAAATATTTTTTATCGATATTTCAAAAACGAAATTTGTTATTTGTTCTTTATGTAACTTTTCTTTTTAATTATTCAACTAAAATAATTTTAAAACAATTATTTATGATTAAAAAAATAAAATAACTGTATTTAACTGAAACAACTTACTGTAGTTACAAGTATGTACTTATTTGGGTTAGACCGTTGGTGGCCCGAGTCTTATAATGTTAAGAAGGCCAACCAGGATTGGCCAGTAAGTGCCTGAATTTAAAATTTAAAATTTTAGATTCCGAACGGAGTGATGGAATCTATTGGTTTTACAATGGTATATATTTTTTTTTTTTTTTTGGAAAATAGTTTTGTTGGAAATCGTTTCACTCAAATTTTTTTATAAGCCCATAAAGTTCAAATTTGCATAAAATATGTTAAAATCGCGATAATTTGCAAGTTATTTTGTAATTGAAAATTCATAACATTTTATTTTATTTTTACTTAAGGTTCAAAATTTCAAGAGAAAGATATCCAGAAGTTACCCTTCAAATAACTATAAAAATATTTCTACTGAACTTTCAGAAAAAAATTTTATGACCTTTTGAAATTTTAATTTTTACGAAATTGCATAAAATAACGATTTATCCTTAAACGATTTTAAATATTTTTTCAAAATATTATACTGATTTTTAATGCGCTTGAAAAGCAAATATTGACATAATATTTCAATTTAATATAATATAATACCTGTTCTAGACTAACATATCATCTCTGTTCAGAATCGTTATTCGTATACAATGATTGCATTCAAATTTATCAAATCCATTGTAATGACCTATCATATGAACGAAGTGTATGGTTCATGTGTATGGTAATGTATGGGTCCCTACTGTACAGCAGAGCAAGACCCAACCGGTTCTTTTGTTTTTTGCATTTGTTTTTGCACTCAGAGAAATATTTCATATAACTAAGTAAAAATGTGTATAAAAGAACAGACCTTTTTTATGTATCCATTTTGTGACGACGCTATCAAACTTTTTTCCAATTTTTTTTCACAGAATTGTTCCAAATACCTTCCTAAGTGTCACCACGTCGCCCGATTTTCAAAATTTTGATTTTAAAGGGTTGAAATCAATAAAAATAATTTTTACATGTAATTTGTATATCTATATTCATATTATAACAACAATAGCAGTTGACTGATAACGGGAAATACGGTATGGCACGGCGGTCCGAGGGTTTCCATCTATTTGGACTCTGACCTTTATTTGTGTGTGTATTTTATCGACGTGTAGATATGAATTGTTCAGAGGGTATAATTTAATTGTTTAGAAAACAGACAATAATATTGAGCTATAAATAATTGCGGTATCGAAAAATAATAATAAATTTCTTATCGATATGCGAATGCCATAAACGTGTTAAAAATTTAAAATCCACCACGCTGATTGTCGGTTCATCACTATTCACTCATCAGTGCGATTGAGTTGTGCGCGTTTGTGCAAAGTTTTAATTTAATATCGTATATCTCTATATTATATTATATAATAGAATAAAATATTTATATAAACAAAATGTTGCTAATATCCGGAGAATATTAAAAACTATGCCCGGCCAAGACTGTCCCGTGCGAAGCCGGGTAACTCAGCTAGTAGCTCTATATTACGGCCTACGGGTCAGCAGGGATGAACATGAGAAGGACCCCCCTTCAAACCTTGGAATCCACCTCCTACACCAATGGTGCGCAACCTGGGGGTCGCGAAATTTTATTAGGGGGTCATATAGTTAAAAAGTAATTAAGTAAAGTTATGAAGTAAAAATATATTATTATACACTTACATAATTTTGGTAGAACGGGGGTCGTGGATCAAAAATGGTTACGCACCACTGTCCTACACAACACAATCAAAAATAGACGAATACTTAAAATATTAGTGTTTTTGGAATATACACACTAGTGAGCGTTAGGTGGTAACTGGTATTAGGATTTGATGAGAAACTCACTAACATCGCTTGTATTTTATAGCTGCTTGGGCTGATGCCATATAATTGATATAACTATAATGTTATCTACAGCCGTGGTCGACTCTCATCCCTATCCAACTACACTATTATAATAGGTATTATAATGCCGAGTCGACACCATTTTCCGCCAAAATTGACCTTTCCGTTCACCAATAGAATAATAATTTATATTTTCATTTTCCACCATTCAGTTTTTAGATTTTGGTAATCCTTTATTATGAAAACATATCTGAAAAAATGTGCCATTTTAAACTTCATATTTTACTATATTCATCATTAAACAACATTTAAATAAAATACTATAGACTATATAGCAGTTGTTAAAAATATAACCACACTCACATATCAAATCTCATTTAAAATTACAGAAAAAATAACAGTATCATAAAAACCCTTGAAATATTATGAGAAGTTTCCCTTCTAGTTATTCTGTTTCATCACTATTTTTTTTTTTTATATTCAATTATTTAAATTTAGTTATTTTATTTAACCTTATAAACGTACTTATGGTAACAGTTTTTAGTATTTTTCGGACTTAGGAAACTTATAGCCTTATCTTTATGAGTTGTTTAATTACAGATGAAACATTGTTGTATTACAAAAATACTAATAACAATGCATATTAATGGTCGAAAACAATATTTTTTTACAAATATTAGAAATTGGAATATAAAATGTTTAAGTATAGTATCTGATCATATCATATCTAAATAAAATTTGTTGAATAGCTAAATATTTAAGCAATTTTGTGTAAATAATATTAGTTATTGTGTTGTATAACAATACAAATATTGAACAGTGTTTTCCATCCAATGAATTTAAATTTTACAAAAACATTGTTGACATTTTATTTTGTTTCAATAGGCGCAAATAAAGTTGTCTACTACAAAAGAAATAATAATTAGCCCAGAATATAAATTGTTCTAAAAGCAATGGTAGGTACATTGCTTTTAAATTTATCAGATCAATTTGTTTATATTAGGCACTTGTACCTGTATCTATACCTCCCCTCCACTCCTGTTATTCATGCTTTTTTTTTATAATTTTACTGTGTTAATCGTATATTTAAGTTAAGTATATTTATATTTTAGAAGTTTTTCTGCATAAAAACTTTGCTATAGGTAAAAATTTATATAAGTAATAAATAATGTATTTTTAGGAATTAATAAATTCAGAAACTTTTGTTGAAAATACAATAAATTCGGAATCAAGTGTGTACAGTGTGTTAAAGGAACACAATTATTTTCATCATTCCCCAATAATAAACAACCAATGGTCTGATAATAATAGAGAAAATAGTGAAGTAGAGAAGTATTCTCCTGAACAATCAATGGATGATTCTTTACCTACATGGTATAAAATTTATAGCGACGAGGAAGATGTTCAAAGTGATACTGAAATAAAATCTCTTTCTCAATTATTAAGATTAGAATATGAAAAAGATTTGTTACGTAAAGTATGATTTTATTTAATTTAATTTCAAACATTAATTAATTATTGTATTTTTATTACAGATCTAAAATAATATATTTTTATGTTAAAATAACATCGAAATATATTATTTTTATGCCACAATATTCGATTCTAAGGAGCCAGATTTAACTTGATACTATTACCATGTTATAAATCCCTTATAAAGTAAGTTTATAAAGACTACAAAATACTAATAATTCATTGGTAATTACCCTTGCCACCCGAATATCACCATGTCATCCGATTTTTAATTTTTTTTTGTTTGAGGGGATTGTATTTTTATGTTGGTTCCAATTTTGTGACGACATTATTTCTTTTTTTTTCAATTTTTTCTCACAAAGTTGTTTCAAATAATTCTCCGGAAGTTATAATGTTATAGTTACTAATTTTGGCACGGATAGTAGAGGAGAGAGAGGTGTATTTTATTCAGATGTTATACACATACCTAATGCAGGTGCATTTTCTAAATTACTCTTACAAATTGTTAGTGGAACTGCAAATGATAAGGATGGGTAAATCGCAATTGTTGACAATTTAGCGAATAAATCCACAAATTTATTGGAATAACTCATACAATATGTACCTAAATATTAGAAATTTAAATATCAAAATAGTGCATGGTTATGCAAACGTGCTATTTTAACAATGACAAATAATCGAGCTAATGCAATAAACTTCCAAATAGTTAGTGGATTTAAAACAATGGAAATGGATTACTTTTCTATGTATTCGATACAGTAGTTGACAGTGAAGAATCGGTATATTTCCTATCGAGCTTTTAAATTAAGAAATACCATCTGATACGCCACCACATAAAATATCAATTAAGGCTGGAATTCCAATCATGTTATTATTTATTAAGCAATTTGAATTGTCCTAGATTATGTAATGGGGCTCGATTCCGTATCACGCATCTCACAAAAATGTAACTGAAGTTGAAATTTCGACGGTATACGGTTAAAAGAAAAAAAAATTTATCGGCAATTCGATTATACTCCAACGGTTTTATAATGACAATAAATACAGCACAAGATCAGGCATTAACCCATTGGCCATTGTAGAGTAGATATGGAAGATTTCTCACATGAACAATAATTGTATGTTGCATTTAAGCATTTTCTGGAGTTGGGAGACTTGACCAGTTATACGTTTATACACCACAAAATGAAACTCTGAATGTGGTATATTAAAAGGTTTCTAACTAAGTAGAAACTTGTAAATATCATAAATTAAGTTAAACTATAAAAATTATTGTTTATGACTATTTTTCATAATGTAATAATATGTGATCCGTAAAACTAATAAGAGGAATAAAAGGTGTTACAAGGATTAACGTGGAAAAAATTAGCCTGTTGGAATCGCTGAAGCTACAGTTAGGAAATCTGATCCGAAGGAAATTAAGGCTAATTATGGCTAGGCTCTAAAAATGTAATATGTAGTTTTCATTAAAGATTGTTCCATGCGAAGTCGGGTTATTCTGCTGATATATTTATTCAAGTATATGAGTAGCCTAAATAATATTTATATCTAATTGTAAACATTCGTGTTTGAAATGCATCATTTAACCATCACATGATTTGCGTATGATGTAATCTGAACATTCTGAACACCGTTACTCGCGAATAGAGCGATTTAATCATAAAAGTATAATAATTTGGGGACAAATAAATGTATGATATTTTTATATACTTAATAATTAATAAGCTAATAAAGAATAAAATATTTTTATGTTTTTAATTAATATGATAAAAATAATTATTATCACTCCGTTCAGAATCTAATAATTAATAAATGATATTTATAATTTTTATAAACTGTTTTTTAAGAAATTTATAAACTAAAATTATAGTAAAAATTTAAATTTTCGAAAAAAAAAATATACTTATGTCCATGTACGTGAATTGTGAATAACTCTTAAGACTATTACTCGCGTGTAAAAGGATTCACTTACATTACATGGTAGGATAAATTATTTTCGGAGAGCAATATTTTTCATAATCGAAGTAATTGAGTGACTGTTTATTGATAAATATATTTTCAATTAATACTTTATGTAAGGTATTATAAATTCGGGGAAAATACATAAACATAATAGTAGCTTAACAGTGGTTCTCATCTTAAAAATTTTGTTTCTCACATGTGACGGTTTCATTAAAATTCAAAATTATTTCCACAAGAATAATTAAATGTTAAACTTACAACATATGCCGTGATTTAATCAGTTGTTTCTCATTATTTGTTCAATTCTCAATTCTCGATACTGAAATTGTATGTACGAATGTACGGGTTTTATTTAACATAAACCTAATATTGCCAATGTTTATTTATAAATAAAATATATAAAATATAATATATATATATTATACACTAATGGAAGTAGAAATCTAATTCATAATAATATGTATTATGTATAAGAACTAAGAACTTATACTTCGAATAATGTTAACGTAATATATTACTAAAACTTGTAGTATAAAAATTGCAATAACGTTTTAATATCACTTTTGTCTTTTTGTATTCTTACGATTTTTATCGTTTAATGTATTTTTCATTTTTTTGTTTTACCACAATATTCGTTTATTGTAGAGTTTTGATTAATGATATTTTAAAATTAGTTTTACATTGATTTCTATCGTTTTGTGACATGTATAACAGTATAAAAATGTTTTCGAGCCCTGGTACATTGTTCAGCTCTTCCAGTGATGGGCTTATATTAAATATCAGTGGCCTATCAGAAACTGGTCATTATATGTCATGTTCCAAACAAAGATTTACCCAACTTAATTAAAATCATATACTTTTTAAATTTTACTGTTGAAATATTTTTTTTATATTCCTAAGCCTGTCAATAAAAATAGCCACAAATTAATTTTTACTTTAAAAGTAACTGCAGTTACTAGTTTAAATAACAAACAAATAAAATATATTACTTAATTACAGGGCAACCATCTACAATATTGATGAAATTTTATGGTTTGCATGGCTTGGAGTTACAACCACCATAAAGGAAACACACATTTTTCTAGCATTCAAAATGAAAATGAATTATTCTTACATGTTATATTGACAGTGAAAATAAAATGTATTTTGATTATATATTTTAACACTCTGTAAATACTAAATTTACTTCCTATTGTTTTGTTCTATATTCTCATTTAATAATATGTATATTGTTTGACCATTTTGTGTTCAGTTTGAGTTACTTATTATTTTGTTATTTTCTTTGAAAAATAAAAAAAAATATTTATAATATTGTTAGTCTTATGATTATTTACCTTTGGAGTACAAAAATTAATTGTTATTTACATTTCCTTGTAGGTCTTTTTTCCATAAAGCTTAATTTAATAACAATAATAATTTAAATTATTTAGTAATTAAAAATGTTATTACGACCATATTCATAAATATTGGTATAATTTTTTTTATTATGAAACATACCTAACTGGTCATCAAAAACTGACGTGTTCTTCTACACCCAGGCGTGTATTTAGAAATGTTTTATAATTTTAAATAGATTTCCCCAAAAAAATTACTCAGAAAAACCTATGAGAAATTTCAACTGTGTATAAATAGATAAAAAAGTTAAAATATTTCAAAAATCTAACCATGTATAGACTATGATAATATAAGCAATTGATGAAATATCCAAATAATAACAGTTTTTCGTTTTTGATATAAAGTAAAATAAAATGGTGGGTTTGCGTAAAAATTCCCATTTTTCCTCACCCTTTTGAAAATTATTGATTAATTTTAATTTTTGATCTCCCAAAGTTGACCAACTGATTCACTTTCCTTTCAGAAAAGTTGCTAAATAAGAAAACTGAAGTAATATTACTACTCCATAACGTGAGAATTGACGCAAAAATAGTTTAATAAAAAACTGTTTAGAATTTTAATTAGCCGATAATCCATCAAAAAAAAAAAGCTTAACTACATGTAAAAAATGTGAAGTATAAAAAACCTGTTTAAAAGTTGTAACATAATTCTAAAGCTGTCTTTCAATTATAGATATAATTTATATTAAACTGTTTAAGTTCAATTTTTAAGTAGAAAACTTGGTATATACTTTGCGCTTTTTTACATTGAGTATGTCAGTGTTTTTGGTAGGTTATTATATAACCATAGAAAGTATAGATATCTGTGGGCACAAAACAATATACAAGTTAACTTATTCAGGATTTTGTACTTTTATAAAATGTAGTATACACAGTTTATTATAAATATAATTTAGATTACTAATAGTTGTAGTAGGTACATCACGTGATTGAATAATATACTTTCAATAAAATCACGCCATCATTGCTCATTATTTATTGCAAATATTTTCCAGATTATTTTTCAAACAAACTATACCATTTTGTATTACAATTTATTATACCATTATTCAATTTTAATTATCAGTGCTAAATATAATATTGAAATAATGATAGGCACTTTACTTTTGAATGTAAATCAAATTATACCTTGTGGCATTATAAAGAGTATACATTAACTTCTTATAGCAGTTAGTGCATTTAATAAAAAATTGTGTGCAACCACAAAACTGATTTTTTTTTTAAATTCTTATAAATGCAATAATATAAGTGGCCATAATAATTATTCCTTACTTGAGTAATGAGGATTTCATATAAAATGAAGTTTTAAAAATTACAGAGACAAATATCTCATATAATAACATGGTAATTAATATATAAAATGCTTGTAATTAAATAATATATATATATACAAATTACTTATTTAAATGTATTTAAATTCTATACTAAAATTTGGAGATAATTATACCAAACTACACTACTGCTCTTTTTTAGTTTCATGTTCAGTTTGACTATCTTCTTTACTTTGGTTACCACTATTTTCTTGCTCTCGTTTCGATGCCATTTTCTTATACGCTACCTCAAACATTTTCAATGAGGCTTGCTGCAATTTTTGTGTACTAGCTTTCAATTCTTCAGGATCTTGTTCACTAGCTTGTGCTTGAGATATTTTTTCTCTAACTTCCTTGATTAATTCACGTATGTTGGTAGCATCTTCTTCAGGTATATGCACTTGGTATTCTGTTAACTTGCTCTCTGTATCATTAACAATTGAGTCGGCTTGATTTAATGCTTCAACACGTTCCTTTTTAACTTGATCTTGTTGGGCATATTGTTCAGCATTCTTTACCATGTTTTCAATTTCATCTTTACTTAAACCTCCAGATGACTGAATTGATATTTGTTGTTCACGACCAGTTCCCTTGTCACGGGCTGAAACGTGAACTATACCATTAGCATCAATATCAAATGTAACCTCTATTTGTGGAACACCTCTTGGGGCAGGTGGTATTCCGACCAAAGAGAACTGACCAAGGAGTTTATTATCAGCAGCTATTGCTCTTTCTCCTTGGAAAACTTTAATTTCTACTTGAGTTTGAGAGTCAGCAGCAGTAGAAAAAACTTGACTCTTCTTAGTTGGAATGGTAGTATTACGTGAGATAAGGCTAGTAAATACTCCACCCATAGTTTCAATACCAAGGGATAAGGGAGTAACGTCAAGCAAAAGCACATCCGTTACACTTCCAGAAAGTACTCCACCTTGAACTGCTGCACCAACCGCAACTGCTTCATCAGGGTTAACTGCTTTACTGGGTTGTTTTCCAAATATTTCTTGCACCAATGACTGCACTTTAGGCATACGAGTCATACCTCCAACTAATAATACATCAGAAATATCAGAAAGTTTAATTTCTGCGTCTTTTACAGCTTTTTGGCATGGCGCTGTAGTTCTTTTAATTAAATCACCAACTAAACCTTCAAATTTAGCACGTGTCAGTTTTAAATTTAAATGTTTGGGACCAGAACTATCTACAGTAATATAAGGTAAATTTATGTCAGTTTGAAGAGAAGAAGACAGTTCAACTTTGGCTTTTTCAGCAGCTTCCTTAACACGTTGCAAGGCCATCACATCTTTGTTTAAATCAACTCCTTGTTCTTTTTTAAATTCACTAACTAAATAATTAACCAACAAGTTATCGAAGTCTTCTCCACCCAGCAATGTGTCTCCATTAGTGGACTTTACTTCAAATACACCCTTTTGAATTTCCAAAATAGAAACATCAAAAGTGCCACCGCCTAAATCATAAACTGCAATAAGTTTATCGCTATCTTTCTCCATGCCATATGCTAATGCAGCAGCTGTAGGTTCATTGATAACACGTAAGACATTTAACCCAGCGATTTGCCCAGCATCCTTAGTAGCTTGTCTCTGTGAATCATTAAAATATGCAGGAACAGTAATAACAGCATTTTTTACATTTGAACCTAAGAAAGCATCAGCAGTCTCTTTCATTTTAATTAAAACAAAAGCTCCAATTTGACTAGGTGAATACATCTTACCATCTGAACCTTGAACCCACGCATCTCCATTTGTAGCCTTAACAATTTTATAAGTTAAATTTTTCATGTCCTTCTGTATTTCAGGATCATCAAAACGGCGCCCAATTAGTCTTTTAGTAGCATAGAAAGTATTTTGGGTATTTGTTACAGCTTGTCTTTTAGCTGGAGTACCAGCTAATCTTTCTCCTTCCTTAGTGAAAGCCACAACTGAAGGTGTAGTTCTTGAACCCTCGGAGTTTTCAATCACTCTAGGTGTTTTTCCCTCCATGACTGCCACACATGAATTAGTTGTGCCAAGGTCAATACCAATAACATGACCTTGAACGCCTTTAGATGATGAATGGCGAGTTTGAAATGAGCTAAGGCATAAGGCTTTAGATATAAGATCTTGTTTAATAAGGAGCGACTGCTCTGAAGCTCGACGTCCAACGAATTTAGCAGCATTCAACATTGTGAAGTGATTGTAGTTCTACAGTAACCTGTAAAATAACAAGTTCACAATATCAATAAAACTATAAAAACATGATGTATACAATTCAAAAGAAAATTTTGTTTTTAGAAAGACTGGAGCAATTAATATTTATGGAACATGTCAACTTTTATTTAAGTTAGTGATATCAGATAAAAATAGAGCAGCCAGTTAAACTTTTTATCATAAACGATAAATTTCAGACGGTAATTCCAACAATATCATCATTATAAAATCAAATATAAAGATTGCTAAAATGTAAAAAGGCATTACAACTTATAAATTTGCATTGCAATTGATATCAGATAAAAATATAGCAGCCAGTTGAACTTTTCATCATGAATGATAAATTTCAAACGGTAATTCCAACATTATCATCATTATAAAATCAAATATTTTGATGCTTAACTTCTAAGGCATTTAAATTTTTAAATTTGCATTGCAACTGATATCAGATAAAAAATAGCAGCCAGTTGAACTTTTCATCATAAACGATAAATTTCAAACGGTAATTCCAACAATATCATCATTATAAAATCAAATATTTAGATTGCTTAACTTTAAAGGCATTTAAATTTTTAAACTTGCATTGTAACTGATATCAGATAAAAATATAGCAGCCAGTTGAATTTTTTATCATAAATGATAAATTTCAAACGGTAATTCCAACATTATCATCATTATAAAATCAAATATTTAGATTGCTTAACTATAAAGGCATTTAAATTTTTAAATTTGTATCACAACTGATATCAGATAAAAAATAGCAGCCAGTTGAACTTTTCATCATAAATGATAAATTTCAAACGGTAATTCCAACATTATCATCATTATAGAATCAAATATTTAGATCGCTTAACTTTAAAGGCATTAAAATTTTTAAATTTGCATTGCAACTGATATCAGATTAAAATATAGCAGCCAGTTGAACTTTTCATCATAAATGATAAATTTCAAACGGTAATTCCAATATTATCATCATTATAAAATCAAATATTTAGATTGCTTAACTATAAAGGCATTTAAATTTTTAAATTTGTATCACAACTGATATCAGATAAAAAATAGCAGCCAGTTGAACTTTTCATCATAAATGATAAATTTCAAACGGTAATTCCAACATTATCATCATTATAGAATCAAATATTTAGATCGCTGAACTTTAAAGGCATTAAAATTTTTAAATTTGCATTGCAACTGATATCAGATAAAAATATAGCAGCCAGTTGAACTTTTTATCATAAATGATAAATTTCAAACGGTAATTCCAACATTATCATCATTATAAAATCAAATATTTAAATTGCTATACTTTAAAAAGGCATTCAAATTTTTAAATTTGCATTGCAACTGATATCAGATACAAAAATAGCAGCCAGTTGAACTTTTCATCATAAATGATAAATTTCAAACGGTAATTCCAACATTATCATCATCAGCAAAGGTATTCCAAAAACTTGGAAAACTTTACATTAATACTATATTTACATACTCATAAGTCATATCTATGGCCTGGATTTGAATGCTCAAAAAAAAAAAAAATCAGAAATATCCACAGGTTAAGAACCGCTTACTTAGACTATAAATACCAAATACGTTATTTTAACTAATATATGCAATAAAAATCATAAAATACAGAAATATGCAAACTAAGACTTAGTATTTTCGATCTATAGATTATAATTCAAAATTGTAGCTTAACTAACCATTTTTTTGACTAATTAGAGAAACGTGCAAATGCTTATAAATCATAAATAATTATAATGTCTAGTTTATCATAGGTTTTATAAAATCAATAATTGTGTTTTTTAAATTATCATCTTTCCATACATAAAAAAAAATTAGCAAGCTTAATAACAAGAATAATGTATAAAAATTGCTTTTTGATTAATACCTAAAATAATAACAAGGTACCTTGTACAATATGTATTAAAAAATATAAAAATAATGAATTCTATTAGTATATTTATTATCTTATATTCTTTGGCAAATAACAAAGACATTTCAAATAAAATCTTAATTTGATGATTTATTTTTATTAATAATAAAAATAAAAATACACTATTTTTAACTAAACAAAATTTTATACCTTTAAAATTATACAATCAATTTTCTCAATTCTGTCATTCTCAGTACATCATTTTACCTGTGTATTTTAAAATTGTAACAGGATGATGATTTTTAAAAAAAAACATTCACGCATATTGTGCTATAATACTCCAGATGAGAACTTTCATTTACATTGAATAATAAGTAATATATTATCAATAAATTTAATAATACTTGTTATTAATATTACCAAATGTATTATTGAAGTATAAATCTTCTAAAATTAATGAGAACAATTAGAATCATATGAGTATTTATATTAATATCATAAACATTAGATTTTTGTTTTACTGAGATGACGATTGGGTTTTGAATGATTAAAATTTAATTAATAGGTGGGTATTCTTATTTTATCATAAAAATGATTAGTTATGGACAAAAACTTACAAAAACTAAGAAGTTCTCCAACAGAATTTGATAATAATTAAAATCAAAATTGGTACTTAACTGTCAACATATACAATAGTAAATTAATTTGAAAAATATTTATATGTATGGTTAAAATGTTCAGTATGAAATATATTAAAATATGATTTATAACGTTTTTTTAAAACTAAAAAATTAGTACCTACCATTAAAGCAAATAGTACTATATAATAAGGTAGAGGTTTTAAAAATTATTTAAAATAAAGGTAAGTTCAAAATATTTATTTAATTTTTCAATTACATTTATAAATATAAAAAAAAATTTATATATTAAAGAATACTAAAACGACATATTGTGCTTAAAATAAATACATAATAAACCTAATATATTTGAAATACATAAAAACATAAGATTTTTACATAGAAATACCTATGGCTGAAAAAAATACTTTAAAAACAATGTAAATCTCAAGTAATAATTTTAAGTAGAACAGTAAGAATGACACAATTTTAAATTATTTAAATTTCTAAAAAAATTGTAATTATAACCAGTAAAACATGAAAAAATTGTATATTAAATGACAATAAATATTTATAAATATATTCATAATGAATCTTAATTTTTTTTTAATTTTTAGTAGTAAAACAAGAATATTATTATAAATATACAAAATAACTACCTATTAAACATTAGTTCTAATTTCTACATTACAAATTATTAAACAGAACACTTTTTAAGTAACATAAAACTCAAAATACATTGATATGGTTCAGGAATAACATTTTTTTGTTCAATTACTTTTTTTAAGACATCTAAGCATATACCAACGTCTTTCCGCAGTTGGAATTCTTTATCTTCACTTTTAATCAAACCATGTTTAACTAATAATACATTTGTTAACTCTCCATACCTTATTGTTTTAAAAATATCAACGTAAGCTTTTTTGTATAACTTAAAACATTTATCTAAAGTAACTTTATCAGAATCTTGATAACTACCAGCAATATCCATCAGTTGATCAACAAATGTTTCAATGTTAACATTTTCTATGGGGTCTTTCGTTAATTTAGGTTCACCAACAACCATATCTCCTAGAAGGTCTGCAGTATCATCAGTACGAGAAGCAGAAGTATCATTTTCGTCATCTGTTGAACTTTCTTCAGCTCCTTCATTGTCATCTTCCTCAGAAGTACACTCACCTTCATCTCCACTAAATGACCCAAGTGTATTATCTTTGTTGGATTCTTTAAGTGTTTTTGATATAATTTGAATGGTTTCAACGCCAAATCTATTACCATTGACATTGTATTCTTTTAAATTGATTTTGTCACATAATGACTGTGTTAATTTCAGTCCACTTTCACCATTTATTTCATTATAACTTACATCTATAACTTCAAGAGATTTGTGATATTTTAAAGCTTCTGAAATTGCCAAAGCACCCCGAGATTTGATTAAACAATCAGCAATATTCAAACGTTTTAGGTTTGTTAATTTAGGAAGAACACTGGCTAAAGCTTCTGCTCCCAGTGCAGTTAATAAATTATCTTGAACATCTAAAACTTTTAAATTAGGGTTTTGTAGTAGGCTATTAGTAAGTTCTAATATGCCTTTGCAATAAATTCCATTTTGAGGTATTGTGATTTCTTCCATGGTTTTAACAAGAGTAAAGAATTTAGATAAAGCAATAATACCATCATTTTCTAATCGGTTCCTACCAGCTATTAGTACTTTAAGTTTAAACGGAGTACCAGCTTTACAACTAGCATGATAGTTATCAATCAATGCTTTTGCTAGCATTTTTGCTCCACCAATTCCTAATCCATTATTCATCAAGCGTAAAGTTTGTAATTCATAACAAACAGGCGAATTCAATAGTTTAACCAATCCTTCCATACCAACGGGCCCGAAAGCATTATTACTTAAATCAAGTTCAGATAAACGTACATTTGCTGTTAATAAACCTGTTGATAAATGCTCTAAAACTATAGGAATTTCTGTTTTGAGTCGTCCAGTAAACATATCTTGCCACAATGCACATTTAAGTTGAGATCCATGTTTAGCAAGAGCACTGCCAATTTCTTTTGCAGCATCAATTCCCAAAGTATTTCCTTGAAGATTGAAAAACACCAAACTTGGACATTTTTCAATAGCTTTAACTATAGGTTTGGCGTCTTCAGCAGAATTAAGCGTAAGTGATTGATCAGCAAAACTTAAGCCCTTGTCACCTTCCATCTTTTTAACAGTTTTGAATGAGTAATAATAAGTTATTTTGTCAACTTAGAATTTTTGATAGTAGTTTAATATAATCTGAAACGTACCAATGCCCTAAGTTGGTCGTTTAAAAATTTAAATAGACTTAAAAGTTAACAACCTAAGATTACATTGAATGAACTAATAAAAATAAAGCTGGCCATAATGTTACGAAATAAACTCATTACTCCTAAACAAGAATAATAAATGCAGAGAGAAGCGAATAGATAAAAAAGAAATTCTGTTATATCATAATTTAACTCCAACTATTTATTAACAATGCAGTGCTTATACAAATGTCATATTAAAGTTCTAGTCCAAAATTCATAGATGCCTTTAGGCTTATTATGTATAAATGGGAAAATTTCAAGGTTTAAATTGAATATAATTTAATATGAATAACATCGGCAATATAATTTAGTCAACAGCAATTACAACAAACATTTAATTTCATAAAGTAAATTAGGTAATACTTTAAACACATTGTATTTTATACTAATAAATTGTGCAAGAAAACGTAAGAACTGAAAAATATAAATAAAAATATTTACAAATTTATTTATTTGGAATTGATTAATTTTATAAAACATTCTCAACTGGTTTTCACATATAATTCACATGTCCTAGAATATGACTTATTAGGATCAAGATATTGATACATTTATCATGGATTATTCCAACTTTTTAAAAATTAGAGTAGTATAGAGGTAACCAATAAAAATGTATTTATTTTATAAGAAATAAAAACTTATTCCTAAAGAAATATTGTACCTAATAGCAATGGTAAGCTGAGCCAGATTTCTGGGCATTCATGGAGTATTTACAATATAGAGACGTATATACTAATTAGTAATAAATGCACATTTTAAAAATCAATTAGTAAATTTTTGAAAAAATATTTTATTTATTTTACCTAGGAATTATACAAATGACATTTTATAAAGAGATTAGACTATAGCGATGAAAGGTGAAACAAATTATAAAATTAACATTGGTATATTACATAAGTGATGCATCAAAAATTTAACTATTAAACAATATTGGTGTTTTTTAATGAAAACTTGACAATAATAACTACAGTTCATAAATAATTATTAAGTATTTTATTCTAACTGTTTCTAGTCATAATTCTTGTCTAATGTATATATACAATATCAAAATTTTGGTGATAGATAAGCCTAAAGAGTTAAGACAAAAATAGTTTTTTATTATACAATATAATGAAAATTATGTTTATGTCCTTAATTATGGTTAGAACCACCATATTTTTCTAGTAAAAAGATTATGTTTTGATAGTACAGATAAAAAGGCAAAATATTGCTTCAGGTTATAGTAAAATAAATTGGTACTTCCAGCCAGCATTTAGTTACTAGATGTAGCAAGAATAAGCAGTAGCAGAGATGAAGACCATAAATCTAAAAATTCACCAAAGCTAATTAATTAATAAAATAAATGATAGTACTCAAATTTGTTGACGATTAAATGTGACGCTAGAGCTTAAATAATAATAAGGCATGACATCATAAGATTTCATGATACAGTAACGGCCTATGCCTTTAAACTGGAATTATTGATGCATTTTCAGTTATTTGTTATTTTATTAACCAAAACTAAGACTTTTGTTAAATTGTTTTGTATTGTATTAAATGTCAACCTGTCAGTCATGCTTTTTATATATAGTTAATAATTATATTGAATATAGGTACTTATAATACATCTAATTAAATAATATAATACTCGTATAGGATATTAAAAATACAACAGACATTTTTTCTCGTAAATGCTTTTGTTTAAAAAATAATACAATTACAAAATAATATGTGGTACTAACATGAGACTATTTTTTTATAAAATTATTTTTAAAATGCACCTATTGAAGGATTATTGAATTATAAGATTTTATATATCATGAACTATCTTATATATAGAATCCAAAAAAATTAATTTAAAACCTAACATATGTTGTATTTTCAATATTTAATTTTAATTTTTATACAATAAAACATACATAAAAAATTTGATATAACATATGTGCTGCCGATAATTGTATTTAATGTTTTCATTGAAAATAACAAAAAATATAAATAAATAACTTTAGCTACATCGATGATGTGTATATAAAAGCATAGGTTATCGCAACACCGTGTGATGTAACTGATAATTTTTATTGAATTTCGAGTGCCTCAACGAATCAACACAGAAAAATTTGAGTACTACAATTACTTTTATTAATTTGATTTAGCTAAGTCATTTTTTTGTTTCATGGTCATTCAGGAACACTTTAATAAGCAATTTAACAATTTAGTTTGCTCAGGTTATTAATGCTTTGGTGATTTACTTAAAATTTAAATTCATTTAAAGCTAAAAGCTGAACTATCAATGTGTATTTTTAGAAAAGTTATAGTGGGAAGGAAAAACATTGTAATTAATATGAGCCTATAGAAATTAAATAAGGACACAATTTACAAATAAATTGATCTACAAATGTTAGAGCACGTTTAAATCAATTTAATTGTTAATTTTATAAGGAAATAAATATGCTTGGTAAATTGAATATTACATATTCATCAGAAATTAATTTGAATAGGAAAGTTAACTGGTAGATACATGAAACTCATATTAATTTGTCATTAAAAGCATCTTACTACATAATATAGTGAATGGGGTAAGTTTGTAAAATAATATAGGTACAACGTAAAAATAGTTTTGTTATAACTGAATAAGTTTAATAAAGGCACTAATTATATAAACTCATTGGCATATTATTTAAATTAGTTTATATTTAGTTTAAGAGATAATATTTTGCATATTGTTCAACACAAACAACTGAAGAGAAAAATATATCTTTATATTGAAATATCCAGATAATTATATCATAATTAGTAAAAGATAATTGTAAAAGGCATAATATCATGGGACAGTTATATAAAATATTCTATACTACTCTATAAGTGTACACAGAATTAATAGTCAAGTAATAGACCCTACTAAAAAACTGAATACCAAATTAATACATAATGATAATAAAAAAAAAAACTACCAAAGTATCTACCCAAATACTTTTTTTAATCAAAATGAAAGTGATACACAAAAAATATATTACGTTTATAAATAGCATTTTTAGAACAATTACAGAGTAGGTATAGTGTTCAATTTTAATGAATATAAAAATATATTATATAGGTGTACATTAAAAAGCGGTAGAATGTGATCTACTATGAACACATAAAATCCTAACCTCAAAGCAAAATGTATAAAACTGTGATAATGAAAACTGAAAATGAAAATTTAACAAAAATATTGCATATTATATTTGCATAATATATTTCATTCTGGAGCAGTTATAATAAATAAATATTAGCATATTAAACCCGAGTCTTATAAATCACAATTACGGTATATAATGACAAGAGGGGAGAAAGCATGGCAACTCCCTATTCACCGGTGCAAGAAATGCGGAAGTCAGGGCTTCGATCGAAGTCCATAATCAATTATCAACACATTTGTCAAAAAATTCGAATAGAAGATTTCGGTAGAATATATATAAAAAAACCACGTCCACACTACATGTATTCCGTGATCGACACATAGAACATATTTTCTCGTAATCCAATGGCCTACCAGCTACTAAACGAATTGAAAATTAAAAAGTCAATTAATTCAACGGTGCTTACCTTGAAAGTTGAGAACTAAAATAGCAAATCTCTTCTGTATAGCAAGACGCAATCGAGTGTTGAAGGCGATAACGCGAACTATTGAAAAATCAACGCAAAATGCCAATAGGCAATTAGTTTAACATAACGTATTAGTATTTAGAATGAAATGAACTATGAATTATCAACATCAGCGCGGTTCGCGGTAGTCGGTAGAGCATTACGGCGGCCGGCGCAAGTGGTGCAATCGCATGTAATTGTTAGGGATTGGTGAACGGGTCGTTGGGACATTGGAGGGGATGGGGAGGATCGAATGGTAAAAGTGTGACCATAGAATACTCTAGAATATTCTATAGTGTGACCAACAGTCTGGCCGGGAAACAAACGTTCGTCAATAATCGTGACGGAACTAGAGCCATTTAAAGTGCCTTAACGGAACGCGTGTTAAAATAATATTCTATCAGTTTTAAGACTTTATTATAGGTTTATGCGTGAGACTGAACGCCCTGAACCCTGATGCACTGATGTTGCTAATGGTAGGGAAGGTGATCCGTATACGACGTTTTTTTCGAAATATATGGAGACTTGAAATTCCTCAGAACATCAGTAAATAATAATAAAATAATATTGCAGAGGAAAAATTAAAATAAAAACGAACGATAACATTTTCTTGACCCGCCTGCAGAATGTGTCAAACCGAAATCATCGATTAAATATTGAATTTTTTTCTAACAATATCGTATTATCGTGTGTTCGATGTTACGGCACTGACGTGGTCGTTGATCATTATTTTGGATACTGCTGCAGTGCTGCGTCTCCACGAGAACATGGGGAATCCGGTATAGTCGAGTCGGTGACATTTTTTTTTTGTTGGTACATTTTGTTCCATTTAAATTTTTTCCATCTTATTGAACAGAGATTTGAATAATGTGAAATGTGTATTTAAATTAAGCGATACTCGTAATTGTTTATCGTACCATTTCAACGATTTTGTCGTTTACATTACGTTTATCAGCTGGTACTCCACAATGTTTTTTTCGAGTACCACAGCTCCCACTGGTACATTGATAAAACTTTCATAACACTCATCATTTTTTGTACATGCAGGCATCGTTCATGCAGGCATCGTTCATGCAGGCATTTTCGGCTTATAAATTTTAATACTTCTCAATCATCAACAATTGTTGGTACAATTAGTTATATATTTAAAGGTTTAATATGTCTTAGCAATATGAATGGTACTGACGGTACAGTTAGTTTTTATCTTTGTAACTCATTATTGTTAAACATTTTATGACTTGTGAACTCTTAGTAAACTAAAATGACTGAACAGGTAGAAGTTAAAGGTAAGTGTTTTCTTATAAATAATATATAAAATTTGAATCTATAATACATTGAATATAGCTCTATATAATGGAATGGAATACCTACATTAATATACAATTTATGAACTTATCATGTTATTGATAATGTTTTTATGTCTTGAAAAAAATTGTAGTATTAATATAGAATTATTTTTGATAATCGGTTTTAAATTATTTTTTTTATGGTTAGATTCAGTTAGAATGTTTTTGCCTAGATATTTGTATTTAAGTTCATATCCACCTGCTAAGGTGATAACCTACATATTCATACAATACAAATAGTGTTTAAAATTAATAAAGTTGGTAATTTATTTATTCCATTAATTTTAAAAAAATGAACTTTTACTGATCTTTAAAACTATGCTCTATACATTCACATATATTTGTAAACCATATACAATGCGTGTATTTAAATATAATAATTTAAATAATGGAACAGTTTAAAGATCTTAACTTATGACTTTTATTTTTAACTTTTTTGTTTAAAAGATCATCCTATAAAATAAGTTTTTTTTTTTTTTTAGAAAAGTTACTAACAAATGACCATGAAACACCCGAAAGAATACCAAAGCCTTCTACTTCAATACCAAGATATCAAAATAAATCAGGTGAACAAATAAAGCCAACAAGAAGTTAATATTTTCCTTATAGTTTTTAAATCTAAACAAAATTATAATGTCGTTACTTTGTTCTCAAAAAAAAAAAAAAATAATAAAAAAAAAAATATAACAAATAGTTTTATTAACAATTCTTTTGAAGATTTAAATGAAATGTCAACTGTTCTATTACTATATTTTAAAACAAATGTTGATTTTTAAAAACTATTTTGTAGAGTATTATAAATTTAGCATTAATTATTATTATTCATGTATATCAAGTGTAATATGACACAATTATGTACACAATTAATACTATTTTAAATTATTATAATCAAGTTTTTCACTAACGATAGAAACAATTGAGTATTTGATTATTTGAATGTATTGAGTTACTAGATTATTAAAAAAATAATCAAATGAAAAATTAGTAATTACTTTTCTTATATCTAGTGGTTAAGTAAAGTATAATGTTTTATTATTTAATAAAACAGTGACTATCTGTATATTAAATAATATTTTATATTTGTATAATTTTGTAATTAAATGGCTCATGTTTTTTATTTTTTATTTTATAGACAACCAAGCAAGAAGTCCGATGTTCTTACGTCCTTCTTTATTGCCATCTTCATCATCATATAATTTTGAAATAGGTCAAAAAAAACCAGACACTCCACGACCTACTTCTAAGTCATTCTGTTTGAACCCATCTCGTTTAAGTTTAAACGCATCAATATCCTCTAGTAAGTCAAGTTCTTATTTTTTAAAGAATAATATATATAAAAAACATTTTTATTTCTAAATTATAGTTTTAACACTAAAGTTAAACAATTTTACTTCAAATATATCTATATTGTATTAATATAAAATATTATTAAATATAAGTACTTTCAGAATATAATGAGGGAGTGAATTTGAAGAATATAGAAAAGATAGTATGATAAATACAATCATGGATAGTATTATTTGAGCTTTTGATTTTTTTCAGTTTGATGCTATAAATTCTACCTCCAATTTCGCACTATAAATTAATTGTTTTAATGGTTTATTAAAATTATGGGGATTTTGAATTATGTTTAAAGAACCATTAACAAACAAATGATTTGTTAAATGTTAAAGTTATTGTATAATTGTATGTAAGAATGGTTAAAATAATACATCAAATTTATGTGAAATAATTATCAACATAGTCTACAAAATTTCATTAAATTTTGATAAACTGTAAATCATATTATATAAACTGGTTGATGATTTTTTATTTTTTTTTTTCAGCAAAATCTTCTAGTACTTCTAATCAAAATGAAAAAGAAGTTGAAGAATCGCAGCTTAAAAAAGAAATGCCTGTTCCATCACCACCTGCTGTATTTGGGGCTGTATTAAACAAAAGCCGCACTCAAAAACCTGATGAGATTTCATTAGCCAGTGGTTTTGTGTTTGGTCAAAATCTTCATGAACGTGTAGAGTTAAATAAAGAAGCTGATTCAACATCAGATGACGATAAAAAACCAAATGATACCCAAGAAGCTGAAGTCTCTTCATCTTCAAATATTATTTCACCTTCATTTGGCAACCTTAAAAATGAAGAAACTGATGAAGTAGTATAATTTTTATATAAATATACCATTTTTATAAAACAATATTCTTAAATTTTTAGAATAGCAGACATGATGAATCCGCTGAAGAATCGAAAAGAAGATTAGTGGAAGCTGCTAAAGAGTATGAAGAGTCACGTGCTACCAAAAGAAAATATGATGAAGTTGATTGTATGACAGGAGAAGAAAATGATATTAATGTATTTCAATTAGGATGTAAATTGTATATGTATGATAATGCTAAATCTAACTGGGTAGAAAAAGGACGTGGACAATTACGTGTCAATGATATGGATGGGGGACAGTCTTCTAGAGTAGTTATGCGAAATAATGGAAATTTAAAAGTTATTTTGAACACTAAGGTAATATATTTAATTGATTATTTAAAAATGATTCTCTTATGAGATAATCCCATTATTTCGTATATTTATTTAGATATGGGCAGACATGAAAGTAGAAAAAGTGGGTGAAAAAAGTGTAAGACTTACTGCATTTGAAGAAGATTCAATTAAAGTATTCCTTGTACTTGGGCCGGCCAAAAATATAGAAGAATTTGTGAACATATTACAGACACGTGTTGAAAGACATAGAGAAGCAGATAAAAAAAGAAAACCAACTACCAGTTGTGATGAAGATGAAGAAGGTACACTTGTCTAATACACGGTTTTTTACTATTTTTTTTATCTCAAGTTTCAACATAAATTACATTTATAAAATAAAAAAAAAAAAATTCCATTTTTTCACAAAATAAAACATGTTTATATGAATATTAAACGTTAATTAATGATCGTAAGTTTCTTATACCAGAAAATATAATTAAGGTCTGATAAATTACGTTTTTGTTATTTATTATTTTCCTTTTACTCAAATGCTCACTCAAAATTAATAATTTATTTAATACATTTTAGATTAAAATTGAGTGAGGTTTACTTTTCCTTAAAGCTCTGGTTAAGGGAATTATAACTTATAAGCCTATGGTCTTCTATCTCTGTCTATCATTGCAAAACATAGGAATTTAGTCGTTTTCTATTTCCAACGCACAATTTGATGATTGATCAATTAATGTGATAAGAATTTTGAAATTGTTGTGAAGTCTTTAGATTAACTTTCTCACACTTCAAATTTTGTACTTAACATATTCAAAAATTAACTTATTGATTTTTATGTTTTCAATTTGTTTAATTTTATTTTGTGAAATTTGGGGGACAAAATCATAAAAGTGTATAAGCTGACCTAGAGTAGATTTAATGACAAATTTAAATCAATTTTTAAAGTTATCATATTAATTGAACAATCGGTATTTTGGAAATAGAAATGTCTAAATTCCTATGTTGCGCATGTCACAGATGGGACAGGAAATCATGGCTTACAATCCCCTTAGAAGAAAAAGAGTAATTCATTTACAAATACTATGTTTTTTTTTAAGAAAAACAACCTTTTTAAAATGTTAATTTCATTATTATTATTTATTATGATATATAGTCACATAGAATATATTTTTGGGAAAATAAAATTTATTCTAGTTTTGGAAACCATCAAGTGAACATAGTTGATTGTTAGTTCTTGTCTTACATTTTCCTGCAATTGTTATAAATAATTATCTTTTTTAAAGCCGTTTTCTATAATTTGTATATAATTTACTTCTATAAAATATTTTTAATTTGGCTTATCTTACCATTTTATCTAGTTTTGAGTGTTTAGTAAAATAACATTGAGTAATATTTCTGTATAGAAATTTGAATTTATATTATTTTTCGACCATTTAAATCACTGGATTGTAAATTGATATTTAAAATATTTAATGGAAGAGTTTTATTTCAATATTCAATTATGTAATAGTAATAATTGATTTTGCTTGTAAAGTTCTTTGAAATTACTGTAATTAAATTCTAAATAGACAAAACTAGATTCTGTTCACTTATAAAAAATAAAATTGGTTATAATCTGTAGGTAAAACATTTATACTAAAACAAAAAATATATTTATATACATAATCGAAGAAAAGTTTTAGGCAGAACAAAATTAAAGAGAAGCCTTCAAACAGTTCAAACATGTTTGTATATCAAAATTGTAATGTGTTGATGGCAGTGCTTGTGTCAGTTGAAGTTTTATTGAATTTATATAGTATGTTAAATACAATGTACTAGTAGTATTTAATTTTTGACTTTTTACACAAAACATATTTACTCTGCCCTCCCATCTGATATGAGTTTTCATTACAAATTGGGAGAATTTTTTGATTTAAGTTCTGCTATGAGTTCGTGTACTGATCGAGTGAGGCGACCAAAGGCCTTACCCTTAATTATTATCGCAATTTTTGTTTCACCCTAATTTTTAAAATGTAAAAATTTATCAATTTAAAAAAAAATAAAATTCGGAAAAATTTAGGGTATTCGGTAAATTGACATTGAAGATATAGACGTAATATATGTTCAAGATTTTGGACATTCAAATGTTTAAAATCGTCCAAAAATCCAAACTTTTTAAGGTAATATACCAATAAGAAACACTCATTAGTTGTTATACATGTAGATATTTGGTCAAGATGAAGTTGTCAACACTGTGTATTGTTATTGATATACTTCAATTATATTTATTTAATATACAGTTTATTTTATGTTGTACAAAATGTTATGTCCGAGTGCGTCACACTTGAGTTCCACTAACTCCTGGCACAAAGTTATGCGAGTCCTCAGCTGGACGCACCTGGTTGATCGCTGGCGTCCAAATCTAATTGACGGGTGTGAGGCAGACCTTGTGGACGACGAGTTGTGATTACAACCGCGACAATTTATGGTTAAAGAAGTGCAAAGATTGCTGTTGAAATATTATTGATTAAGCCGGTTAAGGTATAATGGAAATGATTAGAAAGAAGAACAATGTGCAGATAATTTATTTTCAGTATTGGAATCCACAATAATCAGCTAGCAGCCTTAATAGTTTCATAATTTACCTATTTTAGATTCAGACTATACTAAAAATGTGATAACTAGGGCCCGGGTTACAATGCTAAGTGCATATTTTTTTGGTGGTATGTAACGAGGGTTTCAAAGCTGCAAATTTTATTTTGCATGTTTTGCATATTTCGACGTTTTTCATTCTTAGAGCATTTTTAGCATTATTGGGTCATTTTATTGGTTTTTAATGTATATTTGTTCAATATACGATAAAATTTAGCCTATTCAAAATATTATCTAAAGATAAATTATTTTCTTGATATTTAAGTAGGTTCATCGGGTTTTTTCCGTACACATTTTAATCTTTATTTTTCCATTCAGTTTTTATCTTATCTTACTTAATTTATTATTGACTGTGGAGTGTCACCGGTTTTCAATAACACACTTTCAAATATGAAATAATAATCAGTCAGTTCGTGTTAGAATTAAAAAAAAATATATAGCAATTTAAGGTCATTTTTGTTGTTAAATGCATTTTTGGCTATTTTTTTGAGCATACTTGGATGGTTGTTAGTGCATTTAAATTTGGGCCCTAGTGATAACTTTTTTTCAGTTCTCCTTGGAAAATTTTTGGTCACTGACTGAATTGAATATTACTGTTTTGGTGGTTTCCATTATTATTATTATTGTTCATTACTCTTACTTAATTGTCTGTTAATAGTTAGGCTTATTTAGTTTATTATTTTTGTTTCAAATGTGGATATTTATAATAAATTAAAATCACGAATATAAAATAATGTATATATGTATTTAGAACAACTAATTTTTTTCGATGTTTTCTTTTATTTATTTATTTAGTCATAATTTTTTTTTTTGACTTGGTAATACATTTATGAGTATAATCATTGATTTTATAATAAAATCAATAGTATAATTTTTTTTTTTTAATTGTTATACATTTAAA
The DNA here is from genome assembly GCA_025469195.1 of Chaitophorus viminalis. NCBI lineage: Eukaryota > Metazoa > Arthropoda > Insecta > Hemiptera > Aphididae > Chaitophorus > Chaitophorus viminalis. Next base: position 155,397 of record JAIPRK010000239.1, on the reverse strand, counting down.
TGTAAAATAACATGTAAAACATATGTTTACAGAATTAAAATTTATTAAAATGTATTTAAATGAAATCATATCTTAAACAGAAAATCATTTTCGTATTCTATCAGTAAAATTAAGTATGAGATTTTATTTCTATAGCAAATTTATGTCAATTTTCCTCATTGCTTAAGTCCATTCAGGAAAGAATCATTTATTTCATTATTTGATTGATCAGGAAAATATGAAACTATTTATCGATTGGCTCATGGAAAACATATTACTTATGCATTCATGCTCATTTTTTTTCTAGAAACAACAAACATGATTTTTTCTTCATTAATAATATAACATCCTCCCATGTTTAATGGTTAAATGTGATGTTCATTTTATTTTATTAAGTATGTTATTTATTGGTCACACAATTCTTACATTTCATTTAAATTATTTATACTCTTAAATATTGTTAAGTTACATCAATGGAATATTGGATGGATTCTTCCTTGAAAAATCAAGACTACACATACTACTTCACACTTCACCGACTCACCGTACATCATACTTATTGTACCACTATTTGACACATTATTAATTTTTAGTATTCCATCATATTGGAAGTAGTTCATAGATTATTAGTTATATAATATGCATAAGCGTATCGAGAATATATTAAGTATTTACACATGTGGCATACAAAAATTTCATGTGAGATCAAATAACTAATGAAATCATACAATTACCCACGGGCGTCTATTAAAGAAGGCATACGGAAACCTACTGAACTTTTCATTAGAGATTAGAATCAAATAATTATTATTATAGGTATTCGAAATTGTCAATATTTGTTAATTATTCACTGGAGAAAATAAATATCGATACTTTGGTTTTAAAAATCAGATTATTATTTTTAAAGATTTTATAAAATGAATAATTTCTCTATAAACATTACATTATGTATCTATTAATTTCCAACGTAAAGTGGTTAATGAGATTTGGTTTTGCTAGCCCTAAAAATGGATATTGCACTGACGTACTGACCATAGCGTGATATTTATTTTATTATTCTTTCAGCGAAGAACTGATTTCACAGGTATTGTCATATATGTGTTGTAAACTCGTATGTATTGACCACATACACGTACTATGCAAACACGTCTTTTATTATTTACTTACACACAGTTATTTTACAATTTTTGAATTTATACTGTTTAGTTTTGGTTCTAAATACAACGTCAACACTAATAACAATGTTATAAGTTTAGGCTTATTTGTCTGTCTCATTTTAATAAAAATCGATTTGCGTTTACACCGAGAATATAGATTATAGAGATATTTTCATGAATAACATAAAATAAGTACATTACTATTATTATTACCTATTTAAGGTCGGATTTATAGAGAATAGGTGGAGTGCTAACAGATAGGCATTTAATGTCTTAATCTTACAACTAGAAACTAGCTTTCAAAATAACTAAAAATATCACCACTGTGACTACATTGATATCTGCGTTCGACGCAGTATTAACTTCATGTCCGGATTTGACGTATTAAAAATACTTTATAACATTCCAGAGCATATTACATTGTGATTTGTATTAGGTCACCTCGCTTTGCTTGTATAGTTTTATGCTATTCCTATTAATAAGAATAATAATATTGTTTTTATGTATTGTATTCTTATACTACGAAGAAAAATATGTTACAAACGGCGTTTTGAGCAGGCAATAGTGAGTTATTTAATGAAAATTTATAAATTTATCTCGCCCACATCACAATAAAAATATACTTATAGCCTATAGGTCATAATATTACTACGCAATTAAAAATTGTTATTCTTAAAAAATCGACATTTTTTAGATTTTATGTTTATATAATACTTTATTTAGTATAGAATCGAAAACAGATAAAATCATTAAATTGTAAATTTACATTAAAAATTGTTTTTATGTGAGTCAATCCAGAAGATATTTTGTACAACTATAATTATTTTACATTTATTATTATCTTATTTACAATAAAACTAACAAATAACTAATAAGAAACTTCCCATACACCCCCCAAATATTTTTGGATACCCGCCTGGTGTAAGTTATACATGAGTGCTAATATTATTAATATCTTATTTTATTACAAGATTCATTATTTTATTTTGATCTTAGGGTAAATCATTCGGTGATTCATTTATATATTGTGGTAAATCGATTTGATGTGTCAATGTCATGTCGAAGTTAAAAAATAATTAGTGTACCTGCCAAACGTTGCACAGACACTGACATATAAATGTATAATGATAAAATATGTTCATTCTTTTTTTTTTTTAAAGAAATTCAAATTATACCCAACCTCAAAAATGTTATTAAATTCTTTTTATTTATTTATTTTATAGACTTGAATCATTGAGACTTAATAATATTGTGTTAGTTCGCTTCAGAAATATAAAATTACCGTATAGCCTACAGAACGCCAGACCAAGTATTAGGTGTATAGACGGCACAACCTCCACACGACTTAGTTGAATTTTATTCCCACTATTGTAGTAGTGTAGTAGTTTACAGTAGGGCGGCCAAAGTGCTCTCTTATCCGACAATACTCGAAAGGATGTGTCAGATAACACGTCTATATAGATATGACATTCGGTATTTCGGCCATATCATATCGTGTGTAGAGTATTAAACATTGTTATTATATTTTGAATCTAGGATTTTGGAATATTTCAATTTACTCAACAGATATTTTAAACACATTAAAATTAATATCAGATCGTTAACTGCTTAACACTTTAAATTACAGATTGCTTAAAATACTCCAGATGGCCGGATAGATTATTCATTACGCATCTGCGTCTGGTCTCGGACAAAGACCAATATAGTGTAGGTCTAGAATTCCAGATAAATCTTGACATTTCAAATCGTTAACCATCGTTGCATTTTAAAAGGCGTAAACCTACCTAATCTGGCGTACATGGATTTATTAACACACCATCTTTTACGCAATTTGTCGATGGATTTACATCATACAACTTATAAGCACAGCCTGCTATACAACATGTTGTGTAAATCATGATTGAATGAAATGAACACTGGTAACAGTGGTAGATATAGATACCTATATTATGATATTAATTATTTATAACCTGTAGGTATCTGGTATATAGTAGGTACCAATGAATACGTTAACTTTTGGGCTGGAGAAATTTGAATTTTATTTTCGTTTCACCCAAACAGAATATAATATAATAGATGTACAATGTCGATCATTTGTTTATTGTGTTCAAAGTTAACGATTTTCGTAATTTGCACGGTATAAATTATTGTTGTTGTTACTTTAATAGATAAATCGGTAAAAAAGGGTCACAACCACCATGTGCGACCTCGGTTAGCCGTTGGTATAAGCGTTTCCAATGTTTCCATCTCGGTGGGGCGGTCCGTGATGGGAGGGATGCGGTCGGGGGGTCGCAGTCAAAACAACGGGCGCGAAATTCGGCTGGCGCGCGCTCCAGTCATGATGCGACCGCGGTTCATCTGAGAATTTCTATTTTTATATCGCGCGCGACCACCGCACGACAGTCATCTTCGCCATCGTCGACGCCGTGCACGCGTGGCTCGTTTTTAGTAATAATTATTTTTGATAATAATAACAATAACACTGCAGTATCATATTATTATAGTATTAGTTCAGTATAAACGATTGTCATCTTGAAATACACAGTTTAATATTAGTATTACTGTTGACCATGCGCTACCGGCGTAACGCGCGTTGTAATAACTATAGTCGCACATTGTAAATATTATAGAATACTATCACATCGCTCTTGCGGGATTGTATACGTTCTTGTCCTCCAAGTAGTCGCGCGGTACGCTGCTGTGCACCGTCGATCAATAACAACTAAAAAGATCGGTTCCTCGCCGGAAGAGGACCAAAACGAACGGAGTACAAAAATACCCGTCGCATGTAGGTAAGTACGCTTTACGCGCGTTGATTGCATGCGATTTGTCGTCGTTCGCGGACCGTCGCATCGCGGTACGTATACGCAATAATATACTGTGCATGTAGCCGGGCATGTTGGTCTGCAGCTGACGGCTTCGTCGGTCGTCGCACAGAATGAGAATACAATACGGCACTGACACGATGATGTTTACGGGCAACAGGAAGAGGAGTTGCAACAACAATTCGCAAAAGCGGCAGACCGACAACCGGTCCCGGAGCAACCACCATTCCGAGGTAATACTGTTCTATATATCTAATTGTCTAAACTAATATACTTATAATTTTACTTCTATTACGTGCTATACAATTTCGTGTCCGCCCGTCTGTTGACTACGACTTATAATATTGAATATTTAGTATTTACCTATTATGTATACAAAAGTAGAGGCGACTGTGTCGTTTCGTATAATATTATAATTTCTTCGGATCGTTTACTCTTTTTTCCATGACGCGCCCGCGCTCATACGACTACATCCCGACCTCGCGGTTTTCACCATATAATGTATGTGTGTGTGTGCGCGCGTGTATGTTTATAATAATTATATATATATAGATACATTTATATCTACCTACCAGTAACGTTTGTGTTTCTCAACTCCACACCACAAGAATTTTCGACAAACAAATCGCGCATTTAGGCCACTCGTACTACCGCCGGATGGATGCGTGTGTGTTGTGGATTGCGTATTGTATGATATGTTTTTCAAATGTTGCGATAACTGTGGTTCACGATATGATTAATGGTATCGTGTAGCCCACGATCGACACACTTATGAAACGTAGTTTAGTCTGAGCTTGGCGCGTGCCTATGTAAAGGATGTTGACGTGAGAAAGAAAAAACTCAAAAAACCACTATATATATATTTTAGTCGTACTCATTACGTGATCCCTCCCCAATGCGCGTGTACACAAACACAACACAAGATAATTGGTATTATTATTACAATGTATCTTACCTACCATGATATAAAATATATTATCAATATTGTTTCATATTACATACGTTATAAAATATCATCACGATCGAAGGGAAGGAAAGTATACATCGTCGCGTCGTCATCATTAGGTATCGTCACTATCATTATTATTTATTATCATCATCATCATCCTCATCATTTCACGTAAAAATAATGTAATAACGCCGCCGAGGCGTCGATGAAAATATTCGGACGATCCTCGGATGAGCCGGCCAGACCGAAATAGAACGAAAACGGAACAGATATATACCCCCGCCGCCGCACCCATTCCGCAGCGTACTGTTCGCGCGCCGCTCCCATATATACGTAATGCGCCACCGACGATCATATCATTAATGAGAAACAGCTCGTATTATATTGTACAGGAACGAAAAAGCAGGGTCGTGGAGAGAAATTAAAGGCCTCAGAGTCTCTGTTTATTAGAATAAAGACTTAAGTATAAGACTTGTTTGCTTTGGCCAGGACCAGACCGCAGTTGCTCCTTTCTTGTTAGACCTGTATAAGAGACGTGGAAAATAATGTATTAACTTGGTTCAGGAAAAAAGTTCCGCGAATAAACGAGCCCAATAAGCAAGATTATCTAATTTTTTAATTTTTTAATTTCACTATAGTTTTCGGTTGTAAACTATCAATTTAGCTCGATGATTAGGTTTTCCGGTTTTCGTACGAAGAGTTAAAATTTTACATTATTATTATTAAAGTAGTATTATTACTTATTAGTATTGATAAAAATAATGTTTACATCGAAAATAGAAAAGGAAACAATAATAAGTAGTACCTAATAATAATAATAATAATAATAATAATAATATTATAGTTTAATTATAGGTATATTACATACGTTTATCGTTTATACGTTAAACGATCTCTAGAATAATATTGAAAAAAACATTTAGTATTAAGAGCGATTGATCGATTTAATGTGATTTAATACTATAGATTTAAATGTAAAGAATTTATTTGGGGGGGGGAGGGGGAGTATTTTGAGCGGCTAAGAGTGTGACTCGATATCACGTGCGATTTTCGTGACACGGGACGCGCGTAGTATGGCTATTATTATAATATTGTCGCATCAAAGTGTTAAAATGTCATTTTTTTTTTGTCCGCTATTTGTGCGCACGCAGTCTTCGTCGGAAATCCACGATTTTCGAAAATTTCACTGTCAGCCAATATTTTTGATTCGTGACGATATTCGCTATTTTTCTTCTCGTGACGTTTAGTTGCGTATTGGATTACTCATTATTTTTATCCCACCAAAAACATTTCTTTTGTCATTTCTCTGATTCAATCAATTGAATTTAATTTGTTTACGTAGACTGTACATATGTACAACTATTGTATAGAACTTGTAATCGAATATATAATAGGTAACTGTTTAGTAATCCGTCATATACTGTTATATAATATGAAATTGGAATCTTATCTTTATATAGTTTCTCTAATACTTCGCCATGGGTATTACAATACATAACTTGAAAGTTGAACATGAAAGTTAATTACGATTAAAAAATATTGGGGTTTTGTAATTATAATTTATTTATATTTGCATAATATTGTGATATTTAAATTTTACATTTAAAATTGCTATAATTAGGCTTTTGTTGCATATGTAGTCTATGTCACAAAGAATAGGATTTTAAAGAACAGATAAAAAAAACAATATTATGTCTCTGTTTAAAATTTTAAAAATATCCGATTAAATGTATTTTGTGTTTCCATTTCTAATCTTACTCAACTAAATTTGTAATTGTCTACTACTTATGTAATATTTGATAATTTTTGAAAATATACGTACAGTCGTCAGTCAAAATTGTAGAACATTTTGTAACCTTCTACTGCCGTTTCCACTTATCAATAATCTGAATAATCGTTGATTCAATAAACAATATTTTCAAGAATGATGATGATTTTGTCTGTATTACATGTGTCGAGACATCAATGTATAATACAAAGGTGTATTTCGCCTATGAATCAATTATTGTAAAATATGAGAGACATAAGTTTTTATGAAAACGCATTTGTTAACTTTTAGGTTTAAAAGTATTTAAAAATAAAAACCTTTAAAGACGATATATTTTTTTATGAGGAACTCGTTCATTTGTTAAGATACTTCTCAAATATATTTATATTGAAGTATTTACACTTATTTAAAAAAAATAATTTGAAGTATTATTTATAAATATAATATTAATGTGTCAATAATTAAAAAAAACAAGTGGCAACAACTTAAAATGTTATAAATATACTAAAAATATACTAAAACTACGTTGTATAGAATTTATTTAATCATAGAGTTTTAAGATTATCGTTTTCAACGATTTTTTCAGTTATTACAATTTTGAACTGGAGCCTCAAACTATATTAGCTATTATTTGTTAATGAATATGCTTATGTACTTAAACATTTTAAAATATTCATATTTTTAGAGTAAATTAAGTAGGTATAATATATTTTTACAAAAAAAAAAATTTCGTTCTACTAGTATTATAGACAAGGACATAATTTATTTGTGTGTTAATAATGATTTCTATTACTCATGTTTCAATTAGTATATAATATATATTTATATAATAGACATTATATATTTAACATTATAATAAACATTATATATTTATAATATTATATTATTTATACAAACTACTTATTTATATTATAAAATGTATTGAAATTATTTATTTAATTATATTTTGATTGAATTGTAGAGCCGAGGCCGAAGTAAAGTACCACAAGGATTAATTCCTTCTAGCTACAATCACAGTTTAGTCGATGCAGATATAGCAGATAGTTGTACGTAATGTATTATGTAAATAATTTTCTTTTAACTATAGTATTAATTTTATTAAATCTGCGTAAGCAAGAGAATTCAACATTTGAATTTTGAGTTGTAATAATCAATAAATCAATAAAATAATAATGTGCAAAGCTTTGAATATTTTATTCACTATTGTTTGAAATGTATTTAAATTTTTTGGAAATAATGTTAACGTGTTTTTAATATTTTATAAGAAATTGTAAATATTTATTGAAAATCCAAATATTAGGTTTAATGTATTATTTATGTAAACAGTAAATATTTATCGATTTAGATATTGTTATTTACTATTTAATGGTATGTACTGTAGATAGGTACAGTAGAACTTCCATTAACCGTCACTCTCTGTTATCCGTCATCGGTCACCGCCAAAAAAAAAAAAAAATAATTTGGCGATTAGACGATCTAATCGAGCTAGAGAATCAAAAAAACAAACTAAAATATCAGATTTTTTTATAATATATGTGGTATGTATGTTTATAATTTGTTATATGTAAGTATTTTTTTTTTAAAGTACACACACGTAAAAAATATAATAAATGTGTGTACAATATGTATGTACACGTTTTTTTTGCAAAATTTCCTGTTAACCGTCTATTCGATTAACCATCATAGCCTCGGTTCCAACAGTGACGGTTAATCGAAGTTCTACTGTACTTAACTTTTTTGTGTTTACTCATGTTTCAATGGATTAGTTTATTTGGCCTTGATTTTATAGACTAAAGGAATCAAGGTGACACATCAAGTTCTAAACATAAATCCAAACTATTTTACTAAGATGGATAATTTAAAATTAATTTATCTAGTTTTATGGCTAAAAGAGTAACATGCAAACAATCATAAGAATAACTAAAAATAGATTTTACTATATTAACAAATAGCTTATAAAATATGTATGAATTCATGGAATTGTTCCGTACATTTTTTCTTTATCGGATTAAGATAATATTAATATTATATTTGTAATTTTTAATGTATACATAGCTATATATTATCTGCTTTACTATTCAAAAATTATTTTTATTTATTTATGGAGATCTAAATTTTTAAAATTTTTTGGTAATTCACAGATACAAATATGTATTTTAATACATTTGGGTGAAATATTAATAAAAATCCTGATGGCTTTGGTTAGATTTTCAAATTTGCGTCGAAAAAATATAGATTTTAATATTAATTTAGAATAAGATACCAATTATTTTTAGACCTTTGAAAGTATAAGTAAAAGAATTTTGAATTTATAATTACTATCATTTTTATAACATTTAGCTCAGAACACCTAGCATATATAATAGATTAATATAATTACCAATATGTATAATGTATTATAATTTCTTATTTATATTATGCTATTTAGGAATGGAATAGTTCATATTCAATTAAATGTAACAAATTAACAATGATCAGTAATGTTGAATCAACCTTTTTTAATTAAGTACATGTTTTGATGTCCGTAGTTATTATAATTTATAAATCTATAACAATAAAATGATCCTATTTTAGGCTTATGTTTTATTGACTTAATTCTTCTTATGAGTTATAATTTATGTATTCATTCATTATTCAGTTAGCTTATACTAAAATACAAATATTGATTAAATATATTCTAATAAATTAGAAATCGCATGATACATATTTTAATATAGTAACACATTATATGGTAATACAAAATAATATACTTAAAAAGTACTTATAGGACAATTATGAATTAAGATCTTATAAAAAACAAAATTATAAAAGTATTATATTAAATTGATGTACCTATGTATATTTTTAGTACAACAACAAGTCGATATAGCCAGAGGCCATGCGATTACTCGAAGAAGAGGTGCCATTAAGCATCAGAAAGTACATATTGTCAAAGGACACAAGTTTTTAGCTAAATTTTTTAGACAACCCACGTTTTGCGCATTTTGTAAAGATTTTTTATGGTAAGAAATAAAAGTAAAAATATCGTTGTACGTATAAATACTACCTATTTATTTATAGAAATTCGATTAATATATTTTTATTATGTTTTAGGGGTTTTGGGAAACAAGGATACCAATGCCAATGTAAGTATACTGTATATTTGTATTCAACATATTTTATATTATAAGTTTCATAGAATGAAGCACTGAGCATTGTGTACTTAAATATCAATATTTCATTCAACTAAATTATTCTTTTTAGCTTGTCAGACAGCTGTTCACAAAAAATGCCACGACAAACTTCTTACACAATGTCCGGGTACTGGACGAGATACCGAAAGTACAGTGGTGAGTCGACCAAACTACCAACGAATTAATCCTTAGCTCAGAAGAGATTAATTCAACAATAAATGTTATTGTACTGCAAACATATGAAGAAATATATACACGCTATGTATTCAATTCATCACTGTAGTATGATTAAACCAATGAAAAATTTCATATTATTTATTGATAAGATGTTCGAAAAAAGGGGAAATTAAAAAAAAATAAAAAGTTTTTTATAGTTGACACATTTACATTAAACACGTGTTGATCGTGTTGCAATTCTCCTAAAATGACTGTGATTATAGAAAAAACAAAGTAATAAACATTATACAAGTATACTAACACATGGCTGGGAGTTGTTAAATACCAGGCAACAAATTATGTTTAGACTTTTATTGTTTATTTATCAAAAATATTTTATATTTAAAAATCGATTTTATCTCCTGAATAAGTTGAATAGTAAATTTGTTAATAATTCATTATTCGTTCTTACTTTAAAGTTTTAAATGGTTAGTTCATGATATGCTTTGAATAAATTATTTTTGATTTATATACTCACGTTTAGACATTAGTCAATTATATGTATATTTCATGGACAGGTACCACAAAAAAATTAGTAAACAACTCAACATTTTTACCAAAGAATTAATAATTCGTTTTCTGTTTATATTTTTCATTCATTCAAATATTTAAATATTTTAAAATTGCGTTTATCCTATCGGCCAGCGAATTATATTGATTATTCATTATAAAACGGATTTAAATTTAGTATATTACAAATATCTTTTTACATTTAATATTTTCATTGCTATTTTAAATATTTTATTATTAAATACTTGCATAGGTACTTACTTTCAGATATTTTGTTACTCAATATTTTTACTATCAATAACTTTTTAAAAAAGAGCTCTGATATAAATAGAATAAAGTCTTATAAGTACTAGTGTAATGGAACCTTAGTATAAATGTTGCTCGTTGCTGTGATAGTTTTTTGAATTTGAGATTAATGTACTAAAGTCCATTTCTCTTGAAGTAATGATTCTGAGTGAAAGAGATTGGGTAAGTACGTTTATATTTATAAGGATGAACATTATAGTAGAACCAAATTTCTTAATAAGGTTTAACTTTTATCCAAATATCAGAAAAATACTATAATATCGTGTATATCTGATTGATCCTTTTGGTCGAAATCTCAACTCATGTACACGCAAAAAAAAAGTAAATTAAAAATCCCACATCCTGGTAAAACCAATAAAATATTCCTCGTGGCTCGTTTTACTCAGAATTTAAAAACGTATTATGAATAATCAATTAAAATGATATTAAATATTAACATAATAACATGTTATTAATAATATAGCGCATAAATAAATCAAATATTTTGAGCAAACCCTTTAAATACGAGTAGGAATATGAGATCTAAACATTTACTTGCGCTAACTTACTATTATAAGAACAGAACAAATTTAATCCAATCGACTTATCTAATTAAAAAATTATTTTCTTATATAGATGGATACTTCTTCAATTAAATTAGTTAGATTTAGTTGTATTGTATAGGCCCTAATGTTTTGTTTTTATTTTATTTATTTATTTTTAGATTTAATTTCATGATTTTTGATGCATAAATGTCAGATGTTATAAATGGTTTGATTGATATAAAATATTCAGGTGGTCACCAATCCAAGAATTAGAAATGTTGAACACATTAGTAGAGTAGGGAATGGAATTGGGATGTAAAGTCTTTTTTTTATATATATATATTTAAGTGCTTTAATGTATAGTCTTTATAAATAAAAATTATAAATATATAGTTACAAATATACACTGTATATCTCGTTATATAAACTCCACATGATTTTTCTACCCTAGTTGCTAAAATTCATACCAGGCTCTAAACGTCTTAACGTGCTTCTTATTATTTGTATCAAACTCACGAATAAATGGTGATTAAATCCAAAGTCAAATTATTCAAAACTTTTAATACTTATACTTCGTTGCACTATGTATTAGATTTATATTCATTGCTCAGCTATGATTTGATTGTTAAATATATCTTTTGTTGGTTCAGCTTTATTTTTTTTAAACTGATTCATGAAATTGCATAATAGCAAATTGTCAAAACGTGTCATTGTAAAAATAGGGGACAATAATTTTTATATTAAATTAAAATCGATATTGCATTAATGTGTAAGTTTTCTCATCACTTTAGCTTTAACTAATAATATTTTTATGTCATAATATTGTAGTGTTTTGAAGCATGAGGTATTATATACATGCCGAATTTTTTTTTTACTGTGATATCCTCATGAAGGCCTAACACACGTACAGAAGAGCATTAATGTTTTACAATAGTAATTCTTCCTATAAAAATGTACCATTGACACTAACTATCACTTATCTGTAGTTAATTTATTTATTAAATTACGAGTATATGTGATGACATGGTCATAAAGAAATGTATTTCTAACGAATATTTAGATTTAGTTCTGCTGAAAACACAATTTTACGAACTATTGAGTCTGAAACAGTGCGAAAAATTACTAAAGTGTCTCTATGTTTATCAAACACTTAATTCTGGGGTCAAAATACTATTAACTACAGTTATTTAATGCTAAATTATTCTAAATTTAGTTAATAACTACTAAATAAATCTACTAAATTACTAGGTAATAATAATTTATTTAATTTAACTAAGTTGTTTATATAAACTTTATTATGTCAAAAACTATTAAATAAAAATTATTAGTATAGATACACGACTGTGATAAAATTTGAAGATGATGTTTTCTTTATTATAGCTTGTCTGTTCTTAATTAACCCATCATAAGTTTGTAATCAATTATCATCTTATCTTGACGTTTAAACTTTTAAAATAATCGAAAATCTATAAAGATAATTTACTTACTAATTTCAAACACTGAACACTTTAAATAATATTGATATAACTGACTAGCGTATTTATACTGTCAAAAATGAAATAAACTAATTTCGTTTTGTTGATTTATTTCGTACAACAATAAGTTTGATTTTCATCAGGATATTTTGTACAATACTGTAAGTAATCAATAATATTAATATCTGTATAGCAATCATCAAAAATTGTAATTTTCTATGAGCGTACACTCGCGTATACTATCGTCCAGAACTTAAGTGAAAAAAAGTAGAAAAATACGTAAAACTCTACGTCTCTAATTAAAATTCAGAATAATTGCGATTTTTAGAATCATTTTTATCCCATAATTATGTATAGGTGTACCCAGAAAAGTTTTTCGAAAATTGCATAAGGGTCAGAATAGATTTGAGCTGTGTAAATACATACTTCACTTTTTGGCTTAATATTTTGAGTTATATGTAAATTAATATAGTGCAAGTAAAATATATATTATAGTTATTATTGTTTATTATATTTTATCAATAAAATCCTAGCCATTGAATTTTTTTTTTTAAATATATTTTTGGTGATTACTTATCAACAGTATATTGTGTTTTTGACCGATCTCGTTAATTCTTTTTTTGTTGTATTTGTTATTGTTAGGAGAAAGTTCTTGTAAAAATAAAAGCTAAGAAAGTTCCACGGGTGCTCCTAATTCAAGCTTTAAATGGTGGCTCATATATTATTTCGGTTGTCATAGCGACCCGAAACTTTTACTGGATATTGTGTATCCATCATCATAAAATAAACACAAAAATATTACCTTGGTAACTGGTAATGAAAAAATTATACCAAAGTATTAAGTACTTTAAGACTAACCAAACATAGCGAAGCTCTAATTTTTAAATGTTAACGGAATAAAAGTAGTAAAAAGTATTAAATGTTGTGTTATTTGGAATTTATTTCTAAATCAAAATTTATTTTAGTGTACAATTTAACTCAGTTAAGTACAAGACAATAATTATTATTGTCAAAACAATTCAAAATATCTAAAGGGGTTTTTTAATTATGTAAACTGTAAAATGTATAATATATTTTAAATATTGACCCTCTACCCTGAAAAAATCTCCTGTGCGCCACTGGTAGTTTTTCTATTAGAACTATGCCAAGACTGCTCTGTGCAAAACCGAGTAATTCAGCTAGTCTTTTACAAAACTAAAAAAATATCTTACATTTTCTGAAGTAATTCATATTAATTTTAATTCTCGTTTAACATTATAAAAAAATAAAAATGATTAACGTTATTTGAATTGAAATGAATTAGTAATTTGTTAATAAAAAATGTGCAAACCTTTTATTTTTCGTGATATACTTCAACTGATTATTTTCTATAATATTCTAGGTACTTTTAAAGATATTTATTGTAAGTTGTATTATTTACAATGTTAACTTATTTGTTAATTTTTATTCATGTTATAATGTGATATATATTGATTGTTTTAAGTGTGCATTCTGTACATGGTGTATTTAACCCATAAACTTGCTTGTTAAATGCTTGATTTATCAAAAGTAATTTTAAATAATTAGATTAAATCTTCCGTAAGTATATGGTAAGTTAGGGTATCTCGGTAATTGTCAACTAATTGAACTAAAAAATTTGTTTGCTTATTATATTTTGAAGTACGATTTTTCATAATTTGATGTTCTTGTAGAACCACATGTTTTATATTTCCCAGTGTTTTTTGGAATTCACACTTCTAATTTTTTTCTTCGAAATAAAAAATAGTAGAAACGAAAATCCATTTTGTGGTTCTGTATAATTTTTTTTAAGGAAGTTCAACAGTTCAAGTTATTCATGATGGGATAATTATAACTTATAATAACAGTAACAAATAGTAATCAATTGACAATTTTATACATTTTATTAGGATTTCAAAAACAAATAACTATATAAAAATTGAAATAGTAGTTTCACTATTATATTTTATTTGTAAAAATTCTAATATAAGCCTTACAGATATGTATAATTTGACGAAATAAGATTTCAAGAATATTATCTGAGAAGAAAGTTATTGAATAGAGACAATTATGGTGTGATATGGCTTATGTTGTATTATTGTATATATTCGAATCGATTAAATGATTATATTTTAATAATTTACATCAATAATTTTAGTATTTTATATTGTGTTCATGTAACGAATATAATATATCATGTATGCTTATCTTATATCTACACTTCCACAGTATTTTTCAGAGAAGAGAGAAATAAAGGATTATATAGATAGAGATAGAGATAATATATATCATGAATAATTATGAACTTTTAAGCGGTTTAGTTATGTGGGAGCGAATTTTTAAATTTTTATTCTGTATACAAATTATGAATAATGATGGCCGATGGGGTCCATCTCTTAAAATAATTATTTGTGCCCATATTATAGGACTGTATAAAAATAAGTCACACAGAAACAAGTTTATTAATTAATAAGAAATCAATCATTTAGCTTACAAGTTCAACTCATGTGGTTAATTTTCATTTATATTACATTTGGTTTTGGTTTTAGAGTTTAATTTTGTTTATTTTATAGTATTTAAGAGAACGATTCAAAATAGATGTTCCACACCGTTTCAAAGGATACAACTTTATGTCACCAACATTTTGTGATCACTGTGGTTCACTATTGTATGGGCTATTCAAACAAGGTCTCAAATGTGAAGGTATGACCTATTAAAAGATCTGTACACACGTTACTACAAGTAAAAAATGTTCCAAAACATATGTTTGTTTTAATGTAAAATTAATTATCTATCTAGTGGCTAGCTCAATTTATGGGAAAGATGTCGCTATAGGTACATCGTATAAGGTTTTTCGTGGCAAATATCCAATTGAAAACCAAATTAATCTATGTAGTTATTTTAATTAATAATAATATTGTACTTGGCTATTATAAATCGAAAAGCATTTGCAGTGCTTATCGTTTTGCAATAAGTGAATTGATAAGGAAATATTTTACGCAACACGGTTCACTGTATTTTTTATGTAAATTGTAAATAAACACTATAAGGTTTACAATGGTATTGTTGTTGATTATCACTATAGAAATTTAATTGCGAAAATTGTTCGCGTTCCGATGTGCCAAGAAAATGTTTTTATAATCAATCCGGACTAAGTCATTTTTAGCTTGACGTTTCGCCAAAATTTAATTTTTTCAAAAGCTATTCTATATGCACTGTACCACATGCATTGTACGTTGATTAAAGATTATAATATATACGACAATTTCGAGCAAAAGGGGAATGGGTTTTTAATCACCGTCTTCTAACATTTATTGCAGTAGTAGTTTTGCATTACTAGTGTGTTGTGTATTGGAAGATACCCAATCTGTCAATTTACCGTAGCGTAAATTTGACATTACTCCATTTTTTTTCATTCTATACGGCATTTGGCATAAACTAACATTCCTTATGGCTAACTTTCAAAGTTCATATTGTTTAAGTAAACGTGGATTGAGAGTATTTTGTGGACAGTGAATATTTACGTGTAATGTCTATTAAATTAAAATAACATGTCCTTGCGTTTTATAAGACATTTTTTATATACTCACGAAATGTATTTGAATAAACTCCATACAAGTAAAATATTCTTTTCGGATTTTTCATTTAAAAATTTACATGTTCATAAAATATATACTTAACCATTTTTATTATAATTAAAAACTTAAATTTACCAAATTTATAAGCTTCAGCCCGCGTTATCTTGCGTAATACTCTGACTTGCCAAATTTAATCTATCAAATGTGTCGTATGTATTAATAAGTATCTATTTTATTATGTTTGGTCCTCTTTTTAGACAATCTGGTGTTTTCAGGTGGGTGCGTTGGCAAAAAATTTTATACTGAAATCTTGCAATAATGCTTGGCAATAGTATTTTTTTCATATATATAATACATTAGATTTTGACCTTGGTAGAGTTTAGAAACGTGGGTGTTTAAGTTTGCTTCATGCAATTTATAATCACAACTTAGGTACTTTTAATGATCTCTTTTTATGCATAACGCGGACTAAACTCTCCGGTCACCGAAAAAGCTTAATTTTTATTATACATGCGTTGACCTTGATTTAAACTAGGTGAGACTGACTATTTTTGCCCGGTGCAATGTTTTTTTTATTTTTGTGTTACCTATACAAGCCTTTGACGTCCGACGAGTGACGAGTTTAAATTTAAGTTTTTAAGTGAACAGATACTACAGTTATCCACGTAAAAGTATTTAAATCATTGAAGTAAGACATAAACCAATAATACCAACTGTCAAGAAGACGTGTTATGTGGTAGAACCTTTAAAAGAAATATGTTTAAATATTATTCGGAACTAGTAGAAAGTGAAATGCATTCGAAAAACATAGATTATTAGAAGAAGATGAGAGGATTGAAACTGATTTTTTGTTATTTCAGAAATATATATATATATATGTGAGAATTTCGTGTCTTAATGTTTTAAACTTCTTTTGGCAGCCGTTCAATCCGTTTAATTCGCTTTCAGAGCTTGCCAAACGTGCCAAAACATCAGTTCAGCCGTAGGTTCGGACGGGAAGCGCCTTTAGTCTTCAACGCGCATTGATATCGCATCAGTATATCGTGTTCAAAATGTGCTTGTTATTATTTTTGAAAATCATCAAAGCCCGTGACTAACTCGGTTAGTAAACTAATATAATTTAATAATTATAATAATAATAATAATAATAATAATAATAATAATAATAATAATAGTATAATATACAATATTACAATGCATTTTTGATTAGAACGTAGTGTAGGTTATATACCTAATAAACATAATAATTATTGCACGATGCCGTTTTTTTCCGACTACGGTTATTACCATAACGGGCCTGCACCGTTTTCCTCTCAATATTACAGTCAGCTACTGCCTTACCCCGGGTCGTCGACCAGTAGCCGACCAATCACTAGGGTACAGCCGAGAAACTACAACTCGATGGTGGTCGAACAGACGCTGCGAGCCATACGACGGGGGGGCCCCGGGGCGGTTGCCCATCGGCAGTATGCACGGCCGGTACACATAAACGCTTCGGAAATCGACGTGACGTCGCCGCGACGACCGCGTGGTCCCCCCGTGACGGAGACGACCGCGATCGTCAACGACAGCGCCGGAGGCAACATACACCGCGGTCGCACTGTGGTCAGGTTGCACACGATGACCAAGAGAACCGCGGGAAAGCCGCCGCCGGACGAGCCGAAAGTGATAACGGTCGTTCCCGCCCCGCCAGAGCTCCCTCAGCTAGCCGGCATGTCCGTGGTGCCCGAGGAGGGGTTGGCGAAAAAAGGTACGATAAAACGACACACGTCCGCGGGTATCAAGGTGCCGGTGACCGACGACCGTCGGCCGTCCGTGACCGACGAAATACTGCGCGAACAAGAAGCGCTGTTCGACACGATGATCATGGAGGAAATGGACGCGATGGAGCAAAAGGGACGGCGCAAAAGTTACCCGGTGGACACGGACAGCAACAAAAAGCAACAGAAGACCCGGGACACGAGGAAGAAGTCGGCTGCCGGAGCGATGGTTTTCTGTTGCGGTGAACCGGAGAGCCCGACAAAGAAAACCAATTGGAAACTGAACTACGATGTGATTATCGAGGAGAGTGGAATCGAACCGGTAAGTTTCACGTTCAAACTGAATAAGGCGAAAAAAGAGAGCAACAGTTGCGGTATCGGTGTCAGCAACGATAACGGTAAGCTTGACGCTAACCATAACGTAGTACGCAAGTCGCATGATGACAGCAACAAAATCAATAATAAAAAGCATGCAAAATCTATTAACAAAAATCAGATTAATAGTAATAATAATTCAGATGATGTTAGCATGTCGGAGAAGAAAACGAAAGTGGTGAAAAAGAAAATTATCGTCAAGAAAAAAGTGATCAAAAAGAAGGAGAGCGAAAAGCAGCAGCAGCAGGAGGATAAACAGCTGCGTCAAGGAAAAAAGACGCCTTCGCCTCAGGAATCGAAAAAGAAAGGTTCGAAGGCGGAAGTGCCGACAACGGCGACCGCGGCTGTGATACAACCGTTTGTGCGCGCATCGTTCGGAAAAACATTCATATCGCCGTCGCAAGTGAGCAGCACAAAGAGCAAGTTTGAGAAGCCCAAACCCAAAGCCAAACCAGAAACGTCGGCTCTGCCACCACCACCGCTATCGCCCCCGGAAACGCTGTCGTCCAAAAACGAGTCACCTGCTTCGTCGTCGGACGATGAATCATCCAGTGATGAGGAAACGTCATCGTTGTGCAGCAGTAGCAGCAGCAGCGGCAGCACGTACTACGACTCGGATGATTATGGTGACAACAAGAGAATTGCATGCAGTATTTCCTCGTTCGACTCTGGTTTGCCATCCTCACCCGTACCCGCAACAGATCCAATAGGTAGAAAAACCATCATCACCATCACTATCACAACGGAATATTATACTAACACTTTAATAATATTATTAATATATTATTAAAATATTATGTGCTTTTGGTTTTCTCCCGCAAAGGCGCTTATTCTTAAACTGCAAACACGCGAGGACTTCTTGCAGTGATCATGTAAAACAAGCTAGCCACTGGGTAGAACGGGCTAACCCGACTTTCTTACCATATACCTATGTATAGTATACCTAATATATATTTATGTGTATGCGGTGTATCTGGAAAACGTGGAAACCTTAAATTTGTAATAATGAGTATTGACGTATGATGACAGCACGCAAGGATAGACTTTCATAAGAGAATAGGGATTTTTTTGGACACTAGGAAAAATAAACAAGTGTTTCAAAGTAAAATGTATTAACGAATTAAAACGATTGTGAAACTCCTTGAACGTTTTTAAATATTTGCTTCGACTGCGAATCTTAATATACCTACATTTAAAAAAAGTTTTGGTTAAAATTTGTCACCTTGGTTTTGTTAAATTTTTAAAAAATTAATGGATTTTGTTCGCTATAGTACGGTCATACAAGCTACATACGGATTATAAATTAAGAATTTCTTAACATTCTAGATACACTGTATTCAAAACATTTCAAAGGTATCACAACATGTTGAAATACCGAATGTATAGGACATATGTTAGGACGTTTTTTGTTGATAAAATGTATCGGTTGGTAATCAGTGGGGGTTGTTTGTGTATGTGTACGGATTAGATTGTGACGTCAATTGCCATAGAAAATGCGAGAAGCTGATGCCAAACTTGTGCGGCGTTAATCAAAAACTGGTAGTTGAAGCATTAGCTACACTTAAACGAGGTAACCCCAGATACCAATGAGAAAACACAGATAGGTTTCAGTATTATTTCTTGTCCTCTTTCGAGCCAAAGAGCATGCACTTTCCGCTTATTATTTATGCGCATACAATTTAATGCTGCAACCATAATAACAGCTAGGTATTTAATTAACAACGTTGCATTTTCATTATACATGGAAATGAATATTTTGACTAATTTATGGAGTGTTAGATGTTCGAATAATAACTAATGGCTTTGTTTGTTTACTATAATAACTGTTAGTTTTTTTTAACGTCCTTATGATTTAACGATTGAACATCAAGCGTGATTATTATTATTTTTTTTTTTTTTTTTGACTAAAAGCCCAAACGAAAACAATATCACGTTTTCGGTCACGCAAACGGATGACCAACAAGTTTAATATGTTTATGCAGTATATACAAAGTTCGTTGTCGTACCAATAGACTACTAGACTCTAAAAATCTTTTAAAATTGTTTATTTATACACAATATTATGCATTGGTCCGTGGTAGAAGGATAGTCATAAATTATTCCGAAATCAGCGCCGACATCGCATCGTGGCGGGCGTTGATATTTTTTGTTGGCATTTGTCCCCCAACGCGCGATTGTGTGTGTTATAAATAAAAAACATTTTTTAGATGAGCACCTTCGTGTTTTGCCTCAAGTTTCCGTATTCTTATAAAGTTGCAACTTTCACCAAAAATAACACGTGCTTCTCTTAAAAATGTTTATCTAATATTGGCCATATCAATTGTAACTTGTCTTATGTAAAGTGACGTAGCCAAAAAAGTTTGTCTTCTTACTGATGGAGTTTTGAAAAAAAAAAAATAAAAATATTTATAGTTATAAAAGTATGCTACTATCATGTCCAATATAAAATGTATAATTCTGTGCGGTATACATACATTATAATGAAGATACCAGAATAATTAAAAAATTTAAAGGGTATATTAAAACAGCATTTTTCTGAAGTTAGTTATTTTATACATGATACATTTTCAATATTGTATAAATAATAGTACACTAAATCTAAACTTTGAAGATATATGTTAGGTATTTATTTTAGCTTAGATTAAACAATCAACCTTAGTAATTTATTAAGTTTTTCTAGAATGGTTGTATGATGTTTATTTTTCTAAAAATACCCAAGAACAACAAATTATTCATAACACGCATTGGGAATGTTATTAAACCGGCAACGTTTTAAACAAATTCCGGAATTTTTAATTTGCAATACCTAGTGGTTGAAATATATGGGTGACCCTAAGCTATTGTTTTCCAACGAAGCAGTTATACGTATCGAGTACTCACCCCTAACCCTAACACAGCTTAAATTATACATTTTTATTTATAATATACATTACAGTAGTAATTGAAATTGTGCACATTTTAAATTTTTATATAACCTGTCACATGATACCCATTTAGGTCATAAAGCAACCATTGAGTGACTCTTCGATATAATAGTATATATGGAATACTGTGGCTACGTCACTTAATTATGGACTATGGTCATTAGAATATTATAGGTATCTTAATCTTTTATAGACGTTTTGAAACGAATAACAACAATGATAACATTAATTAAAATTAGAACACTTCGTGTGAATCACCTGAGCTAATTTCGTATTGTTGTTGTTGTTGTTGTTGTGGCAAATGTGAATTTAGATTCGTCTTCGTCTTCGTCAGACACAGCTGCAAATTCACACCAGATCGGTAATAATGCGGATGGAGCCGAACGACCGCTCCGCTCTTACAGTTATCGACATCATTCGAGGCCGAAACGAGTGGTACCGCCTGCCACTAGCATACCACGATTCCGGAAATACGCAGTGGAGGACTTTAATTTCTTAAAAGTGCTCGGGAAAGGCAGTTTTGGAAAGGTATAAGATGATGTAAAACACGTATTTTTTGTTTTACACACGTTTTCTTAACATGTCTCGATGGCTTGTGTAGACATTTTGCATTTATTACGGATTTCATACACCTATATCATACGAGTATTATTATAAAAATTCACGAGTTATAACTTAAAATACCAAATATTGTAAAATATTTCTTTCATTAAAAGGCATATGAAAATTAAAAGTAATTAACTAATGTTACAAAAAAAAAAAAAATTGAATACCTAATTATAACACATTTACTGCGTCAAAAAAAAAAAAAAATAAACAAAAAGACGAGTAACAATATTTTGATTACAACAATTACCTAAATTAATACTTATTTATACAATATTAAAATTAAAATATTATAGGGTCAATAGTAGTTTTAGGTATTATGTAAAAGAATTAATAACGTATTTATTAAAGAATAAGGACATAAAAAGTATAGATTTTCAATAACTAAAACAAACATCATACTGAATAAATAATTATACTAAGAAAAACTATATATTTGTAAATAGTAAAAAGTCTACAGACCTTTAGTATGTTACAATACCTATTTATTTTAATAAATGTATATTAATAACACATTAAAATTAAACGACTGTACAATTATGCTCTATATGTTCATAAAAATAATAGTTACCGCCAATATAATATAGATACTATGTTTAATTGAGATAAATACGTTTACAGGTTCATATTTTTATGCTAAGGTACCTATCACTGGTATCGAGTAAAATTATGTACCAATTTCAATAGATAACTGGTGGTATTTTATAACACATGGTATAAGGATAACCACGATTTAAGATATAAATATCATACATCGTATCTTAAATCATGAGGATAACTATTAAATTAACTAGATAAGGGAAAAGATAATATTAATAATACAGTCAATAATACTGTTAATCAATTGAGAACATTATTAATATTAATTATTATTCTAATCGTGAATGATGTTCTTAATAGAGTATTAATACTTTATAAAATTTTATGAATTGTTTAATTCCCAGAATGCTGTATCGCCTGTATCTAAACTACCTGCACACAAAACATAATACCATAATATGTATTGATTTACTCAAAAAGGATTTTCAGGAAATTTGAAAAAATATAGAAGGGCGAAAAGACAATGAATTTACATTTTTATCTAAAGTTAAACATTACATTATTGCATATACGTATAACACTCCCTTTTATACATGATTTATAGTTATGGAATAATATTATTTTCACCGAAACCTTGGTAGAAAGTTCTATAACATATAAATATACCCACCGGCCACCAACAGTATACAAACACCGTGGCATGATTTAAATGTATTTTTCAGGTACTATTGGCCGAACTCAAAGGAACAGAATACTATTATGCGGTAAAATGCCTTAAAAAAGACGTAGTGCTCGAGGATGACGATGTCGAATGCACGCTCATCGAACGCAAAGTTCTTGCTTTGGGGACAAACCATCCGTATTTGTGTCATTTGTTTTGCACATTTCAAACAGAGGTAACTGTACTAAATGTTACTGCTAAAGTTGGTATTTTATATCATAATTACATTAATAAAATTAACATAAGCAGCATACTTGTGTACATAAAGGGAGGTGCCAACTGCCAGAACAGGCATAGGCATAATGATAACAAGGTTAAATAAGTAAATATCAATAATATTATGTGGGTATACTAATAAACTTTTAATAGGTAAACAACATAGAGAGGGAGGGTATAAAATAATATTCCTGATAAAAGAAAATATCGTTGAAATAACTAATAAATTACAAAGTAGCCCTAAATGAACATGAAAAAGACGTCTAAAACATAACGTATTGCCTTTATCTTATTATTATTTATTATTTTTGTCTTTTCAATCCTAATAATTTCGAATATTTTTGGCAAAATGCATACGATACACGCCAGTATATTATATAGTGATCGAAATAGACGTCAGTGTATGAAAATAAAAAAAGAACGGGTGAGCCTCGCTTTGCTGTACAGTTGTGGGTGGAATACACCTCGTTTATAGGATAGGTCATTATTACAATGGATTTGTTAAATTTGAATGCAATAATAGATATCATTATATACGAATAACGATTCTGAACGGAGTTAATATGTTTTTCTAAAATGTGTATATAATAATGTAGTATTTTATATTTAAATTGAATTATAATGCAATTTCATAAAAATTTAAATTTCAAACAGTCATAAAATTTTTTCTTTTAAGTCCGGTAGAAATTCGTTTATATATTTTTGAAATTTAGCTTATGGATAACCTAGTGTTAAAATTTTGAACCTTAAGTATATACAGAAAAAATTGTATGAATTTTCAACTACAAAATAACTTGCAAATTATCGCGATTTTAACATATTTTATACAAATTTGAACTTTATGGGCTTATAAAAAAATTTGAGTGAAACCATCTCCGATATTTTTTAGTTACAATTAGTATAACTTATAATTAATCCTTTAATACATTTTCAAGAGTTTTCGGACAGCCAAAACAATTTTATAGATATTTTTAAAAAAAAAACTTACAAAAATCGAAAATTGAAATTGTCTATAAATAAGTCAAAATATGTCAAAATACTTTGAAAACTTAAGTTTGTATAGAGAATGCCAATATAAAGATTTGGTAAAAATTTCAAGTTGTTGCGATTTTTCGTTTTTGAATTAGAGCATTTTAAAAAAATGTTTTTTGTAAAAACGTGAATTAGCGTAAAATATCCCGTTTTTTCGTAATTTTTTTATCGTTTTTTTCGATTTTTTCAAAAAATATTCAAAAAGTTGTTTTTTTGACTTGCCCAAGTACCATCTACATTCACTTTCCTTCAGAAAAGTTGCTGTTTAAGAAAATCGAAGCATTTTTACTGCCCCAAAACGTGATGACAGACACAAAAAAAAAAAACACACACATCATTGTAAAACCAATAGATTCCATCACTCCGTTCAGGATCTAATAAAACCATAAAATATAATTTTTTTCGCTGTACGCTTTAAAGTTACATGGTCGGTGAAGTCGTTTGTTTACTTTACATATTACAAAATATATAGTTTACCGCGGCAGTCCGAAAGTTAATGTTTATTTTTAACCACGACGTGTTTCTCTTTCCGCGTTCCAAATCAAATAGCTTAGATGGTATGGTCAACGCTGGCATGTTCTATATACAACAAAATATCATATTTAATATTATTGTATTATGTGCACACATTTTATTTTATTTTTAATATAATATATTAAGTGTGAGCGGATCCGTTGACTTCCGATGCGCTGCGACTGAAAACGCTACATGGGTGAAGTTATCCCCAAAAACATTGGAAGTCGTAAAAACATGTGTGACCAAGTTCTAGAAGCAGGTATATCTAATTGCGGTAGCAATAGAAAATTGATTTTACTTCGCAAGTGCTGAATAGAAATTCGAATAACTGCTGCACTGCTTGAATTGGGAGAGGGCGCACTGAGAAACCTAGAGGCTATTCAAAAATGCTATCATTATTTTAGTGGGTTATTAATATTATTATTTCTTTTTTTTTTGTAGTGTAGTACGTAAGGGATGGATGGTACACTTTTTGTTTAAAAAATATTCAAGACACGTGGCTTAATTAAATTTATCCGTCGCTTTCAGAAAATAATTAATCAATGAATTTTATAAAATTATTGTAAAATTATTACTAATAATGTATAATTACTTGTAATGTTTCTGAAAAAATCTCAGATCAATTAGCTCTACTCACTACTTGTTGCAGAAATGATTAAATGATTACTACGACAAAATGATTTGTTTTCAAAACACTAAGCAATAAGCATGAAAATTATATATTATAATATTCCCTCCCTGTAAATGAACAGAGAATCTTTTCGGTTTTATTCGGCAAACCTGAGGTCTGAAAATGATTATTGCAAAATATGGATAAAATAATTATTAGACTATTTAGAATAGCTGCGATAATAATATATTGTATTTTTTGAGAATTAATATTGATCTAGAACCCATAGCCTGTGCGACTCACATAATCATCTGAAAAATATCTTAGTTCAAAACTATTCTTCCATGAGCCATTAAATGTGTTTGTTTTTAAAATCTAAAACGTTATAATGACCACACATATTTAAACAATACTACGAATAAATTAGAAATATATATTACATTTTACTATATAACAAAAGATATTTATAATTTATAAACTCGTGTTTATAACAAATAATTTTCTTATTCACATTAAATTAATTTTAATAATGTTCTTGAACCTGACGCTCCATTAAACTTAATGTCTCATAAAACTGTAAACACAATTACCATTTGTCATAGTAAAACTCGTGTGAAGAAGTTATGTTTACACTCTTCATTAAGATTTTACCAACTTGTATTAATAAAAAAAAAAATAACCCAATTCTTTCAAATGATATTTGAAACGAGTAAGAAAAATAATGTTTTCTAAAGACTTTTTAACAGATGTCTGGCAATTGGCATCAAAGAGTTCCGCAGACGTATTATTTTCTATAAACCTTGAGTTATGCTGGAATTATTTTGAATTGGCATAGGTATAGGTGGACAAGTTGATGGAAACAATTACCCCGACCATATTGAGATTAATCTTCATAATACAACATTTCGTGTTGATCGAGTACAATGTACACTCAGGACCGTATTTAGAATTTTGCCTTCTTAGGGCAAAAAATTAAGCCACCCATACCCTCCAATCCATAAGGAATATTATATACATATTGTTACATAATATACCTAATATACGTAGAGACAGTTTTAAAATTTGCCGTCCCTAAAAAATTGCTTCTAGCAACACGGGACCGTTGCACCCCTCCCTAAATTAGGCCTTGTTTACACTTGTATTATTTTATGCATTTCACGCATGGTTAAACAAGTTTTAAATTTTTTTTTTAACATTGTTCATTTTTCAAATCAACTGTCCAACGCTAGACATTGATTATTTGAACTTGTTAAGTCAACAAATCGATTAACTGACCAAAGTTAAAAATGTAATCAATACCAGTTTATAGCTATAGTGTTTTGAACAAGTATATGTATAATTTTTGTTGACAAAATCGAATTTCGTGGTTTAAGTACAGTCATATTACTGTGGACCGATGTCGCGATAACTTTAGTCGGATAATTTGTTACTGAACTCGTTCTCGTCAAATTAATTGTAATCGTTGTTTTACACAACAAAAACGTGAGTGATAAACGAAATCAACAAGCTAAAGAAAATGGAGTATAAATATGAATACAATGAACTCTAGTGCAGTTGCCGGAATGGTAAATGTCAATCAAATGCGTCGTCAATTAAATAGACGAAATGCAGTATTTGGACACACGTTCTGATTATTTGCCAGATTTTAACAGAACTGAGATAAATTGTTTTTACCGAAAAACCGTGACCGCAATGGAGAAACGATTTTATATTTTTTATTTTCGTTAACTATTGCGTGGGTTCTCTTCACGTCGCAGCAATATTATATACCGTGGTAGTAACTAATAATATACACCATTGTTTTTCCTCCACCCCCCGGAACGGTTACACTCAATAACAATAAATAATTTTTACATAAATATAATACTTTTATTTGGTACTGCGCTGTACGTTTAAAAATTATAATTGAAAAGTCTTGTCGTTAAAAGAAAATAAAAAAAAAAAACTTGTAATAACATATTATATCATATTCGTTACAAAAATTTAATGTTCCATAGTCACATTTGTTCTTCGTCATGGAATATTTGAACGGTGGTGACTTGATGTTCCACATTCAACAGTCTGGACGATTCGACGAAGGCCGTTCTCGGTTTTACGCGTCCGAAATAGTGTCCGGCCTCAAGTTCCTTCATAAAAAAGGGATTGTGTACAGGTGAGTTTCGATCGCGTGAAATTGTTTTAATTTATTTCATTTTTGTTTTTCTTCCCGTTAATGTTGCGAAAACAGAGATTTGAAGCTGGATAACATACTGTTGGACTTTAACGGGCACGTGAGAATCGCCGATTTTGGGATGTGCAAACTTCAGATATATTTGGATAAAACGGCAGACACATTTTGCGGCACACCCGATTACATGGCGCCCGAGGTAAACGATTTGTAATGTGCTATATAAAGTACACCGTGCGACAAAAACAACTGCGTTCAATCCGAGTGGTATCTAATCCCCGTTGTCTAAATAGATAATCAAAGGCCAGCAATACAATCAAAGTGTAGACTGGTGGTCCTTTGGCATTCTTCTGTATGAGATGTTGGTTGGCAAATCGCCATTCAGCGGTTGTGACGAGGACGCTCTGTTTTGGTCCATATGCAATGAACAACCTCAGTATCCGCGGTATTTGTCAGTAGACTCCAAATCCGTTCTGGTAGCGGTAAGGACTAGGGATTAGCATTCTCCCACTTCTACTCTCAAACGTTGTATATACAGTAGCCATTGTTTTTGAACTTTTAGTTACTTGAGAAGGACGCTGTTAAACGGTTAGGTGCATTGGAAGCTAACCATTCAGCTGACGACGTGATGAGGCACCCATTCTTTAGTTCAATGGACTGGTGTAAACTGGAAAGAAGAGAATTGGAACCTCCATATATGCCCAGAGTTGTAAGTGTACAACGTCATATCCCAGCATCACACCGTTTTATCATTTAACTATGGAATGTTTTGCTGTTTTTATTAGTACCATCCTCTGGATACACATTATTTTGACAAGCACTTCACAAAAGAGAAACCGAGACTGACACCTGTTGATAAAACCATACTTCAGTCGATGGATCAGTCTCAATTTGATGGGTTCACCTACACCAACCCAAATGTCACGGATTCATAAGTCATTAAACGACATAGATTTTTTCTATAAATATAACCACATCTTATAATTTTTATACTTGATAAATTCTTATTTTAATTTAATTTAATTTTTTTTTTTTGTGTATAACTAAGCTCAGTCAGTACAAATAAGATTGATAGAAAATGTTTAAAATGTGATACGTAAACATAATGTCTCACCACTTTTTAATTTGTATTTATTTTTATTTTTATAATTATTGAGAATCACTAGACGAAGAACTGCTACTGTCAGTTGACATGACCTCAACATCTTCAGCAACATCTTTAGAATGGTTTCTAGTATCTATGACCCCACTTCCCACTCCTAGGTGCATATCACCAGTTGAATGCCAAGCAAATTGATTTTGCTGTGAGGTTTGACGATCTAAAACATAAATATTGTTTTCAATTAGTGGAAAAAAAGACAAAAAAATTTTGTTTATGTAATAATTGGAAGTTAAAATGTATAGGTATAAAACTATAAAATTCTTTCAAAATGTCATTAGTCATTAGTAAATGATTAGTAATGTGAATACTAATACAAAGAGACTTTCCAATTTTTAATTTTGTTTTTCTTAGTATAAAAATTAGTTTTCTAATAGTACTTTTTGTAAATTATTTTAAATTAATTGATATAAAAATATTAAACGTTAATACATAATTATTGATTATTATAGAAAACTACTTTTAGTAAGAAGTAAAATCACAATTTAAATAATTATTAAGATGTCAATTTTAAAACACCAAGTAAATTGATTAAACTTGAATTACAAAAATATACTTATAAAATTTAAGTGGCAATTTTTAAGTCACCAAAAATATAAAGTTTTTTTTATACATAGATGGATAGTTGTTTATTTATTAATTTATTGAATTTTGAATAATCTATAAAAACTTTAATGGTTTAAAAAAATATTTTATTTTGAATCAGTCTTAGATCATAATTATTTTAAATGGTATCAAAAAAATGAGAAAGGGGTATTTAAATTTTTTTAAAAATTATATTAAAATTTATTATAGATCACTTATACTAATCTTATATAGGTACTTGCAGTTAGCAAAATGAAAATAGTTATATTAATTAAAGATTAAGACAGTTATCAAACACTGAAACTAATATATTTTATCTAATAAATTGAAAATAAAGAAATTTTTTTCTTGAAAAAATGGTCAGAACAATACATCTTTTAAACATTTAGTTGATGTAATTTAGATTATTTAATATACTTAATGTAACTAAATTTTTAAAAAATAGTAATATAATTTAAAGATAAGTATAAAAATGAAAATATCATTTAAATATCATCCTTGATTATTATTAATATATGTTACACGCAAAATGCTATTTCAAGTAATGTACCTAATTGATTATTTGGTCGCACCATATCAGCCAGACCTTGTGGTTGCATCATATGCCCATTGAGTGGTAAATCACTTAATCTACCCAAAAAACCCATTCGCATTTCAATATCTGAAAAATAGAAGTAAAGTTAATGAATAATTGATTAAGGAAATATTTTGGTTTTACCAGTGGGATAAGGTCGACGTGCATCACCCGGTTGCCAAGTAAGCGGTGCGCACACAGCGTTTGAAGCACTAATCCTATGGGCATACTTTATGAGATCTTCTGATGACACTGGATGTTTACTCGCCTTGTTGATGGATTGTAATTTTTGTTTTGCTTGAAATAACGCTGTTGCCTAAAAAATTAAATAGTTATACTGTACATTATCAATAAGTCATCAACATGTAACTTACTAGTATGTTTTCAGCTTCTTTGAAATGTTTTTGCATTTGAGTGATATGTTGGTCTTGTGTTTCTATTTCTGCTTTAATAGCATTTACATTTTTTTCTACATCTGCTTGGTGTTCAGCAACTTTTAGGGTAGCCTTTATTTCATTATCTGTAGCTACAAGTTGTTCAGTTAAAAGTAACTGATGTTGAACATTTATCTTTTGTTGTCGAGCAGCACTCAAATTTTCAATTAGTTCCCTTAAAACATTATCGAACATTAAATCAATTGTTTTTCCTTTCTTAAAGGAATGGTTTGGAATTTTGGATTATGGTAGATATTTAATATCAAATATTGAAATAAGTATCATATTATAGCGTTTTAGTATCATCAGAGAAACAATGTGTAAAAGTACCCCTATCCTATTCAGATTAATTGTAAAAAAATTACACAAGCTACCTGAATAGTGAATTGTATTATACTTTTTTATTGTGTTAAAGTGTATATAATTTATTAACATTCGTAACAGTAGACGATTTATAGGTATCATTGATTAAGTGTTTTAAATTCTCAACACATAAAAACAGTTTACTGCAAAGACATAGGCGCTCGCTAGATTTAATATTTAGGGCCCAAGATGTAGGGGGCATTCCCTTATTTGCATCTACAAGTAATTACTCGCGGGCGACGGTTTGTTTTCGAATGCACGTCTTGTACCAATTGACAGAGGGATATACAAGTGCAGTCCCTCGGCTAAACGTAGATATTTTGGTTCCCCAGTTACCTGCTCAATAATTCGAAGTCGTCGAGCAGGCCGAGTAGCTTGTCACGGGTGCTCGTGTTGGCCGACATTTTTTTTTTTTGCCTTGGACGCTCGTGGTAGGCAGGTAAGGCAGGTAAGTGTTGTCGCACGAGAAACTTTAACTATTGTAATCCGTTTGACGGGTTCTTTGGTCAAAAAGAGCGATACTAGATACGGTGAATGTTCATTAAGAACTTATAACCGTAACGAAAATTGTGTGAGTGTCGAGCAATGGGAAGTCTTCGGTGGTTGCCGATCGCGGACCGGTACGGAAGAACGGATAACCGAACGAAATGCAAAACAATAAGCTTGAACAACAAACACGAAACTGCCGAGCAGAAATCGTTATCGTCCCTAAAACGTTGATAGCGTGCAGTATGTTTTGCGACGAACACGAACAGTGATTCTCGACCGAGGGGCCCGCGGTAGTGATCGTTCACTTGTCATTCTGCTATTTTACCATATTTTTTTAAATCTATTGGCCCTTGCAGGGCTGGATTAAGGCCCAATGCCGTCATGAAGCAAAAAAAATTAGTCGGTCCCCCATCCCCAACAAAAAAAAAAAAAATCATAAAAAAACATTAAGTAATATTTAAGTATTTATTTATTTATTATTTAAGGATATTGGTATATCAAAATATTTTATAATTCATATTTATGGTTAATTGTTAAAATAAAATAATTCTGAATTTAAATACCTATTTTCCTGGATTTCATTGTGGAAAATTGATGAATCAGTTTTTCCCACTTCATGTTTTTCACCAAATCAGATTCAATGCACAATATCGACAAATATGACATTCTTTCATTTATTAAAGATGATCGCAAATAATTTTAACACGTTTTAACACAGAAAATGATCTTTCTCCACTTGCAGTTGAAGAAGGAAGAGTACAAATAATTCTTAAAATAACAATATAAAATAATAATTTTATTTCTAAAACAATCGCAATACCACCACGTTCATTATTATGTATAGCCGTGAAGTATATCCGAAGTTTGTACGTTCCGTAAAAAAATATTTTAGGAAAATTCGACATGCTGTTTGTATAATGGTATCATTTATTATTGACGTAAACTCCCAAAAATAAATATATCCTCAGTATATGTGCAGTTAAAGAATTTATAAAAATATATTATTATTAATTAATACCGGAAGCAATGAGCAGTCTTGGTGTTCAACTCCAAATGAGTTTAAATATAATGTCCACTGTTCTCCAAAAAATATTTTTCATACTGGTGAAAGCTTTTTCAGATTGGTAAATATGAACATTATCTTTCCAACCACTAATTGAGTCTTTAACAGCAAAATTTAAATGTACCTTCACAGATGAATGAATGTATGTCTCAGTATCTTGATACGAATTCGAATGCCTATTTATGTGTTAATTTTATCGTAAAATAAGTATATAATCGTGAATCGTGGTATAATATTAATAAATAAAACCAGATTAAACTGATTGTCAAAAATACCTAAATGTATTAACCATGAAATGTCTCTGTAGTTATTCAATAAGATATTCTGCAATGTGTCCTGTTAAAAGATGCTGAAAGAAGCAATGCATAGTATTTAATAATTAAACTACCTATTATATTTAATGTTAGGACTTACAATTTCCACAGAATATTCTCACTTATATATTTTTTATAAGTAATTTAATATTTTCCGTAATTTACGTAATACATCTAATAGATTTTCAACTCAAATGCATCCACTGATTTACCCACAATGTAATAAAGTGATGTCATGTCTCCTCAATAAATACTGAAAATAGTATTAGGTGATAAAAGAAAGTCTACATTTGAACTATGTGAACTGACAATGTGCGAATCATACAGTGACGATTCATAGCATCACGAGAAATTCAATAAAAATTGAATAAAAATTATGGTATAGGTAATGAGTTAATATATCCTACATGAATATATGATTTAGAGGATGTATTTTATGTTATATAGTAATTTAATTTAATTTTTTTAGAAAAAGTTGTCTTTCCCCATCACCTTTTTTAAATTTTTTTTTTTGATGTTAAATTATTACGCAATATAACAAATGCAGCAGTGGTAATGCAGCATACGACTTGTTCTAGATCTCACATGGTCACGAATGTTGGCAAACATATAGCGATCAACTAAATTATGAACAAACGTTTGTGGTCATTAATAAAATGTTTGACAAACGTTCGACAAATGTTTGACAAATGTTCGGCAAACGTTTGACAAACAATGTTTCCCCAAACGTTTGTTAGGTGTGGACGCACCTAAAAAAGTCAAAAGCCATAATATAACTGTTAAAATAAGAAATCTCTCTTGATCACGTTTTAATTCTTCATACACAACACATACGCGATGAAATTCATCTAGCACACTTCACTTTTTATTTATTTTGTTAATTCTCTTTTTTATTTTTAGTCAAAAGCGTCTTTGTAGAAATGATTTTTTCAATAATAAAATATGATGAACATTCGAACTCAGTAGTCAGTACACACTTCGCAGCTCATCACTGCACGCTCGCCGTTCGTCATAATAATGTACACGGATACTATAATATCATTGGTCAAATTCCTAAAGTCCGTCGGCTTTACTCTATGGTCATCATCGTTGAAAGGAACACTAGAAAAAACCTAAACTAAAAACTAAAATTAAAATATTTTATCTAACAAAATGTTTGAAATAATTATCTTTATAAATATATTGATAAGTAATGCAAATAAATGAATTATGAATAACTTATTTTAGTGTCTTTAATATATTTTTTCTATTTATAATTCTATTCTCCCATTAAAAAAAATAAAAATAAAAATGTAATTGGTATAGTTTATGATCTCTATACCAGCTATCTATGGTTGAATAATGTATACAGGTATCTAACAGAATAAAAAATCGTTTTTATTAAAAAAAAAAAAAAAATTAAAATATTTAAAAAATAAGTAAAGTGTTCCATGGTGTTTTATAAGACTTATATTATTATGGATATATTATTGTATTCATAGGAACAGTGTTACACTGTTATGCAAATCGTCGGTAACCGTTCGCAGAGCCGTACGTGGAATCGTTGTGTGCCATACATAATACGCAAATACCAAAAGCGTTTATTGTTTTAAAATCATTTTTATTATGAACATTGAACAATGGATCACAATTCGTCGGTAACCGTTCGCGGAGCCGCACGTGAGACCATATATAATACACAGTGTCTCGTATGCTTAAAACAATGGTATAATTCTACAAATAATAGCAAACATGTATATTGCTCGAAAAAAAAAAAAATAATAAAATAAAATCATATTTATGTTTACACCTGGCATAGCAAAGCGATTTATAAACTGACAGTCACAATTATATACTTAAAAAATGGTCAATAAACATGGTGTACCTGTTCATTTCAAATTTTTCTTTTCTTTCATAACTTTCATTAAACATATTGTTTAACAATTGTTATCATAAAGTTAAATATTTAAGACATTAAAAATATATGTATATATATATATATATATAGTTAAAATCATAATGTTATACTCTTATTATTAAATAATAACTGATTTTAAATTAAAAAAAAACTTATATTTATAAAAATAAATGAATAATTAATGTCTTGGTATCAAAGATGTTATTATTGTTATTTCAAGACTAAATCATTTTTATTTAACACATTTTTAATTTGAAACACATCAAAAACTTTGCAATTTAATCTATTTGATCTATTGAAATGTTTATCTCGTATTAATAAAATAAACTAATCATGTTAAAACTAAAAGTGTTACTAATTCACTATTTTAAAATCCAGTTTTAAAAATATCTCAAACCGTGAATTTTATGTACGAGGTGTGGCAATTAAACACCGAGAATTTTTAATTTTAAAACATTTCTTTAGCATTTACAATGATTTAAGCATCCATGCCTTTACAGTACTCTCCTCCGAGTCTAACACACTTGGTCCAACGTTTTTCCCATTTCTGGAGCATCCCTGGAAGTCTCCAGAAGTTAAACTCTTCTACGTCGTTACATCACGTTGAATGTCATTCAAATCCTCATATTGAAGCCCTTTCATTAGTTCGTTCAATTTTGGAAATAGCAGGAGTCCAGTGGAGCCAGATCAAGGCTGTACGGGGGATGGGGGATCATTGTTATGTTCATTGCGTAGTATTGTCATGGTGAAGGATCCAAACACTTTTGGCTTATTACGGCCTCATATGAGACATTCTATGAATACCAAAAAATAAAAAACAACAAACAAAAACCGAAACACTCTCAAACGTTTATATCAACCTAGTTTTCTATTAGAAATACCAAATTTTTTAGAATAATGTAATTGGAATCTGCAATAAATCAGTAAGCTAAAACTGAATATAGCTGAAGTATGAATTTAAAATAATGGAAATTGAGACTTAAAATAAAATAACTTATCATTAAGCATCAGTTTTTTGATAACATTTTTTATGTGGTTAATTGTATGCCATATATTGGGTCCTGTTGATACTTAAAGTCTGACATTCCTGCCCTAGCGTAACCCTGTATATAGAAATTACTCAACCATGTATTTTAATTTGTAAGTATTATTTATTAAGGTAACTATGTATGTAAGTTCGCCTAACTGTTAATGACCGTTCTCGGAGCTTCTTTGTTGAACATATCCTTCCAGACATCCACTTCTTGGACCTAAGAACATGCTCCTTTGAAAAATGAAGACTTTTCTGTTGTATATGGTGGTTTTTTGTAGTCGCATTTGATGGTCAAACACTATTTTATTTTTGTTCACCGGTACCTTTGTTATATGCAGTCGCTACATAACAATTTTTCATCAACAAGACTCGCTTGCCATATTACACTCACAACATATTATAGATTAAACAGTAATATATGGTGCTAATAAACAATCATTGTTAAAATTGAATGAACGATGATCGATTTAAGTTATTTTTAGTATTATTTTCGTTAAAGGGATAAAATTATTATATTACTCGTTTTAAACTTTAATTAATTATTTATAATTTCATTATTTTCAAATAACTTTAATTAAATAAATCATACAATTTTAAATAATTTATCTAAATAAAAAACTACCCTCTTAGTAAAATTATAATCAAAACCTGCGGGAGCCGAGTCCGGGGACCCCTGCACAATTATTTTTTTGTATTTAAAAAAAAAAAAAACAATATTATTACGTTAATTTTATTTATTTTGTTTATAATTTAAATTATCTGCCTTTTTATTAATTAATTTAATCTTCTTAGTAAAACTTTAATCAAAACCTGCGGGGGCCGGGGTACCCCTGCACAATTTTTACTTTTTAAAACATATCTATACCAAATAAGAATGTAATAATTAGAAGCGTATTTATGTTTTTTCGACATCTAATTTTTTTAAATAATTCCTTCTATTTGAAATAAAAATCATTCATTCTAATTGCAACGTAAATTAGCTACCTTTTTGGTATTTACCCTTGGTGTGGTATAAGCACTTTGGTGACTCGCTGTTTCTCTTATTATAGTATTGTATGTTTTCTTATTTTTTCCTTTTTTTCTCACAATTATGAACCTTTACTTACACCAAAGTCTGCACAGAATGCAATTTAAATTTTAAAACTATTAATAATAGTATAATACATAATATATATTAATAAAAATAATTATGATCATATTGATTCAGCCGAAACACTATCCCTTGAATTTTACTCAGAAAACAGAGGTGAATGTAGATGTTATAGAGTAGAAGGAAATAATAGTGATCAATTCCTCATATTTATTTTTGTTATTTCAAAAGCTTTTTTTATTCATATATCCAATTTATTGACTATAGTAATAACCATGATTAAAGATTATCTTTAATCGTGGTAATAATTAATAACTATAATGTATTTTGACAATATAACAAATCATTACTAAAACAAATCTTGACAGTAATAATTTAATAAATGCTTTATTAATTTGTTTGATTCTAGCTTTAAAATGTTATCTAATCAATGTATTCATTGACATTCAGTTGATTGATTTTTTCTTGTAGTCTGTTATTGCTTTTTAAATTTTTTATTAAGGATATCAATAACATAATCACTCATTATTATTATTATTATTAGTAAAGTATTATTATAGTATTCTCTTAGTCGAATAATAATACTTAACATTTCAATATTGGAACATTATAAAATTGTTATGTGCGGTGAAGTCAATGATTCTCTTGAATGGTTATGACAGTTATGTTTATGAGTATATGTGTTCAAATAACAACTCGACATTTAAATTTTGATGAATTATGCATATTTACTTTTAATCTAGATATTCTTATAAATGATCTAATCTGTTCTTAACTTCATTATGATCTGAGTTACTATCTAATGCCTTAATTACTGTTTTTGCTTCATTCCCTAATCCTAATGAATTTGTTTTTCTCATTCCTTCAAATATTAATCTCGGCAGTGGTTTTGTTGAAATATTCTCTGTTCTTATTTCTATTGGTATTTCTTTCTCATTACTAATATACATATTTATTTATTATTTTAACAATTAAATTACTTATTTTAAATTCTACTAATCGACTATCTTATCATTGTAGTATTTTTTTACATTATTTTTATGTACTGTTAGGTACGCCTCTTCTTTCTTTTTGTATTACAATATTTTCTTCTCCTACTAATTTTATTACTTCGAATAGTCCTATCTACTAATTTAATTTTGTCTTTGAAGCATTAACCTTTAATAATATTAAATCTTTCAAATGTATATCTACTGAGTTTTCATTTTTATCATATTCTTTAGATTTCATTTTAATCTTGCAATTTTATGATATTCTTGCAATTATAAAATATAATTATCAAATCGTATCTAGATTCTGGTTCTGGTTCAGATTTTAATTCAATAGGTATTTCTAAAGGTCTTCAATAAATTAATTTGTATAGTTGAAAATTAAGTATGTTCTATTGAATTATAGAAAAAAATGTGTATGATAATAAGTGATCCAAATTGGATTGTAATAATTCTGAGTGTACAGGTGAATTAATATATGATCTAAATCTATCAAAATGATTAAAAAATTATAAGAAAATAATCATTTTTACAGATTAAAAAAAATCCAAGGTAGAGATGTCCTGAATTTAAGTCTAGAAAATTAAGTGATAATAATTATAGATAATAATTTATAATCAGTTTAAATTAATTATTATAAAAAATTAAAACAAAATGTATTATAAATAAGAATAATTTAACTGCATTTGTTTTAGTACATTAATTAGAATTTTTAGGACAATAAATAATTTTTTAGGTTTTTTTTAATTTTTAGCAATAATTATAACATATGCTTAACATAAAATAGTAAAATATTTATAAATATAAATATAAATATATATTTATTGTATGAAAAGTAAACATATATATTATATTCACAGTATTTTTATTTTTAATAATATAAACAAATAAGTAAGTTTTAACTACATTTAAATTTCCCAGAATGTCAGAATAATTAAATCATTTAAGTCTATTATCTTTAAAATAATATAAAATAAACAAATGATAATGACATAATGCATTTTATTGAAAAATGTTCAACAGTATAACTATTAAACATAATTGTTTACATTCAAATATATTAAAACTACAAAATTATCAATAATGCACTTTGCGATCAAGTATAAAGTTACATATAATGACTTTATGTACATACTGGTATTGAAACAAAGCAGGAAATTACTAGACTTACTCAGAACTCTGAGATTTTTTCTTCTCTCGAGATTTTTTACCTTCCAACAATCCTCGTCTTTCATCTTCCAATAGTCTTTTCTTGACTTCAGTAATCACTCCAGTTCCAACCGTGACACCAGCTACTCGTAATGTGAATCTTTGCCCTTTTTCCAATACCATTGGTCGGATCATTTTTAATTCAACACTAGAATAATGAAATTGTCAATTTAATGTATACCTCATACATTATTAATCTAGTACTTACGAACAATCCTCCCCAGGCATAACCATTTCTTTGCCAATAATGTTCAATTGGCATGCGCAATCCCAAGTTTTAGAATACATTTGAAGTTGCTGATAAGGTACAAGTGGTTTACCATTTCCACCTTCATCTTTGTTTAATACATACACCTGAGTGGAGACATAATCTTGCATTTTAACTGTTCCTGGTTTAGCCAACACCATGCCACGTCTTAAATCATCACGTTTTGTACCTTTGATTAAAGCTCCTAATTGATCTCCAGCTTGAGCTTCCTCAAGAATTTTATGGAACATTTCAACACCTTAAAGACAAACAGTACTAACTTAATTTTTTTACATTCACATTATGTATATTTTAAAATAAATAATTCTTTTCATAAATACATAAAAAAAAAAAAAAAATTGATGAATTTTAATAGACATTGAAAATGAATAAAGTTAAAGATCATGTAGGTATGGTAATACTATAATTATTACTGTATGATAATTTTGATAATTTATTAGATAATTCATATGATTGATAATCTCGAGAACTATATGATTATATTATAAGTTCGGAACATGCAGATTAATCTTTCTCCAACAAGTATGAAATTGAAATGAAAGGAACTCCTTTAAAACAAATAGTTCAAATTACCTGTGATTGTAGATTTTAAAACTTTGTTATAACCAACAAATTCACATTCATTTCCCTTTTTAATTATACCACGTTCTAATCTACCAGTCACTACAGTACCACGTCCTGGAATAGAATAAACATGTTCTACTGGTAACATGAATGGTTTGTCTAAATCACGAACAGGTTGTGGAACATATTTATCAACTTCGTCAAGTAAAGTTGCAATAGCTTTTTCACCTATGGATAAAATAGTAAATAATAAATATTATAATTAACTGGTTTATATAAAAAATAAAAGTTGATTTTATTTTTATTACCAATTTCAGGTTCTCTTCCTTCAAGTGCACACAATGCTGAACCTTTAATAACTGGTAAATTATCTCCATCAAAACCCATTTCAGTCAATAATTCTCTTATCTCCATTTCAACTAATTCAACCATTTCTGAATCAGCTGCATCTACTTTGTTAATAAATACAAGAACGTGAGAAATTCCGATTTGTTTAGCTAATAATAAATGTTCTCTGGTTTGAGGCATAGCACCATCAGTTGCAGCTACTACTAGAATAGCTCCATCCATCTGATTTGTTCCAGTAATCATGTTCTATTTTTTAAAAAAAAAAATGGATAAAAATACTTAAAATTTAGAATATATAGATAAATTATTTTATGTACTTTGATATAATCAGCATGTCCTGGACAGTCAGTGTGACTGTAATGTCGAACTTCAGTTTCGTACTCAACATGAGCAACATTAATAGTGATTCCTCGAGCTTTTTCTTCAGGTGCATTATCAATGTCAGCATATTGTTTCATCTTAGCC
The DNA here is from genome assembly GCA_025469195.1 of Chaitophorus viminalis. Lineage (NCBI taxonomy): Eukaryota > Metazoa > Arthropoda > Insecta > Hemiptera > Aphididae > Chaitophorus > Chaitophorus viminalis. The sequence goes on along the minus strand of JAIPRK010000239.1, from coordinate 114,629 downwards.
ATTTTTTTGGATGATAAAACTAAAATCCAAATGATTATTAATTAAGTAATATAATTTTATTAAACATTTCTTTGGGAAATAAATGAAGGTACAACATAGGTAATATAAAACCACACAATTGTGACAATTTATATTTTATTTTTATATGAACTTAAATACTTACCTAAAATATTTATCTTTTATTACAAGATATAAATTATAATATATATCATACCTACCATTGAAAATAATTTGATATGAAACAAAATAAATTGGTTTTATTTTATGTAATTTTATTCATCCAAGTTGATTATAATATACACATTAATTTAATATATTTAATAGTTTATTTGTAATTTGTAGATCATTTATAATCCTACCAGAGTTTAGTAAAACATTAAACTCATATTTATGTAACTAAATGACTTATTATTGTCCCATGTTATTTTGTACATTTTTTTATATTTTTATTTCACTTCTATAAAACATTATTTCCTGATTGGTTGATGATGATGATTTATTATATATAAATATTTGCACATATTATATTTCTCACAACTATTTATACTTTATGTTATTAATAATACTTTGATATTATGATGAAGTATTATCTATTGATTAACAATATTTAACATTTAATACTATAAGGTTCAGCACATTAGCTATAAACTGATAATATCACCTTTAGTGATGGCAGCTGTAAGAGTAGTTTTGCCATGATCTACGTGCCCAATAGTACCAATATTACAATGGGGTTTGGACCTCTGGAATACTTTTTTTTCTGATGGCGCAGCATACATTCGTGATCGACCCACAACTGGACCGACACAAGCAGAATTTTGCTTGCGCAAGATGTCATTCAAGCACCTCTGCAGGGGAACATTGTACCTCTACGCAAAACCGATGGATTAATACAAAAAATATATTATCGATTCTCCCACAACCACCATGAGGACCGATACTCACGTGCAGAGTCTGAAAATATCTGTTCAGCTGGGCCGGTGATTTATTCTTCGGTACTGGAAACGAACAAGAAAAATAAATAAATAACCAACGGTATCTACGTGAAAACGCAGAACGATTCGTCAATGCAAACGGACGGGATGGGACTTACGTGTGTAACATATCAGTTTACCGGTTCTCAGTATGGTAGCCATAATTACGTGGATTAGAGGTTTTTAAGTCTGACCAGCGGGCAGCGACCACGTTTATTCTCTCACAATCACACCTCACACCAATTGTATAATGTATTATTGTATTCTTCTCGTAGTATTATTATCAACAGTAAAAAAGTCGGCAAATTATCTGCGATATTATTGCTCATTAACACGGCAGCTGATGGGTCGACGAGACGTAGTGGGTGTGGGGTACCAGTGTAGGTATCACGCAGGTCTGCCCGGTGTGCGCATGTGATTTCAAAATACATGGAGGAAAAACTGATGGTAATATTTTCATCCATGATTGTCATGGTTCGGCGGCAATCGGTGACCACAGTGTTTCGGGGTTTTTTTTTTTTTGCTTATTTAACGATATATTCAAAATTGTCTGTTAAAATTGTGCGAGATCGTACTGATGGTGTGTCACACCATATCAACTCGTAATTCGTATAACCTTAGGATAAATATCGGAAATCAACGTCTAGCGACGCAGGCCCGTCGCAAGAAATTTTCCGCCCTTCGGCAAACGTAATGCCGCCCCTTTCAATTAAAAGCTAAATATATTACAGTATACAATTTTATCAGATTATTAATATAATGAATAGGGAACGGATTTGAATGCAAATTGCATTTTTTTCTGAATGTCCGAAAACATTGGTTTCCAAGCAAAAAGTTCATTTCATATATCAAAGAATTAAAAAATGTAACTTTTATTTTGCATTTTTAAGACTTTAATGAATTTTTAGAGCATTTTTTGAAATTTTTAGTGCATTTTGTGGTTTTTAAGTTATTTTTTCAACACTTTTTCCACATTCATTCCAAAAATAATTAAAATACCTGTTACGAAATTACGAAATTATTGTTGACATGTGTATTATGTTACAAAATTACAAAATTGTATTGTATTATTTGTATTTAAATATTTTTTATCAGATTTTTCATAACCTTTTTTACAAGTTTTAAATTCAAAATTTTGTTTTTATTGAATATAAACCCATTTTTAAAGTTTTTTAGGGTATTTTTTTAGTGCAATTTTTGCTGTTAAAGCATTTTTTGAAGGTATTTTTCTTGTTTTTTAGAGCATTTAAATCCGTTCCCTAATAATGAATAACATTTTACAAATTTAATTTTAAATTATTGTTGTATTTAATAAATTTCAAAAAGTTAATACAATATTTCCATAAATTAATAAACTTCTTATACCTATAATGATAAAAATAATAATCTTATAAAGTTATAATATTAATAAAATAGTTAATATAAATATGTACTTCAACTTGAGTTTTAATGTTTACAATTCGCAGTCCACAGGAGTGTACTAAACTAAAACTTTAACTTTAACTTTAACTGCAAGCGAACTTTTTACGCAACTTTTGCGACAAAAATTACAAAAAACAACGAACTATTTCCCGAGAAAAGGAAGTAAAAGCACGAGAGTTAATTACACGTTGTTACGAGTTATACATAGTGTGTGTATTACACTATTACATTATATATAGATAAATATAAAATAATAATATATTGTGTACAACATTATATAGGATAATAGATACCCACTACTCAAATTGCTCTTATATAACACTGTAGTGTTGTTTTGAAATGTGATATTCATCTTTCGGATTTATTATTGATTGCCAACCACAAAAACAATTTAATACAACGAATTTTCCATCACAAAAAAATGCCGTCCCAGTTTCATTGAAAATATTTCCGCGGCTCTTAGGTGCCCTCTAGCGACGGGCCTGTAGCGACGCCATCGCCAGCGTGTGCGTTCTAAATCGTTGGAGAGACCGGATGAATGATTGACGGAGTAGTTATCGACTTTTCGCCCAAAACAGAAACTAACAGGTAATTCAGATTTGAATGTATGTATGGATCGTATATCAAGATTAAGTATAAATGATAAAAATATTTATGTGTGATATTAATTTATTTTAATTTTAGGTAATAATTTATATTGGTGGGCAATGCCTCAGTACTTGTTGTATGGCGGGCGGGCTTAAGTGGGTTGAGCCGACTTTAAATGGATTATACGATCTAAGTATCTAACAGAGATGGCGTCGATAGGCCGCATATACGAAGCCGATATTTCGTATCCTAAATACTTACACGATAAACACATTGATTTACCATTATTACCAAATAATTGCAAGCCAGAGGGTTCAAAAGTATAGAAACTCATGGCTACAGTGGAGACGAAAAATAATTATATTATACACTAACTTGCAACAGGCTATAGCCAACGGTCGTATAGTTGAAAAGGTAAATATTTAAGTAATATATATTAAGTTCGTACATTATAGTTTTATATATTTTTATTTTTATAGGTACATAGAGTTATTCAGTTCAACCAGTCTCCATGGTTGGCTAAATATATTTGAAAAAGATTTTTACAAGTTGATGAACAATGCCGTATTTGGTAGGTTATTATTATTATTATTATTATTATTATTATTATTGTCTATACAATATACATGGTTAAATTCGAAATATTTTGATTTTTATTGAGCTATTTATGAACAGTCTTCAAATTTTTCACCAATGAGGTATAGAAATAAAATAATAATTAGAAAAAGTATTCGTTGAACGATGATGAAAACAAATAAATCAGTCCTATATCACACGGGGTTATGTGGAAAATTACGAATACAAATAGTGATAACTGATAATGTTTAATGTTATTGTCTAACCGATTCGGCTGTGGATCTGTGGTATACACGGTTTTAAATGATTAAAAAATAAAAATAAATGGCTGTTTGCGTTATACATGAGTTATTGATAATTGTTACTCGAAAAAGGCGTTTTGAGGGGAAAACAACCAAAACCAATTATCGAATCATACAAATCACATTGCTTGTGTATATAGGTATTTTGCTCATTATCTAAATTTTATAAGGATTGAAATTCGATTTATAATGAATTAAATTGGGGTCCTGCACTAACTCGAGGCCCGCGTATTCAATCGTTATATTCAAACCGTTGTTATGGATAGTGGATTGCGCAGTGATAATATTGTGGTCTAATAAAAAATCAACTACAGTTATATTAATAAATCACAATTTATTGTATTATTTTTGAATTGATACATACACATATTATATAATATACATGTATATGCATGTATTCTTCTTTTTTTTTTTTTTAACAATATATTAGGTGTAACAACCTTGAATCTCCGTCAATGCTATCGAATCAATGAATAGCTGACGCAAATAAAAGATTGAATATAGTAGTAGTAGTACACGATGAATGACTAAACGAGTATAAAAAACAACTAAACTAATGTAAATTTATTTTTACCTATTTTTTTTTCTTTTTACAAACAAAATTATTGTTGATATAATATTATATATAAATTAATATATCTAGTTAGGACCATGCGTCATAATATTATATGCCGACGCAATGGCCAAAGTATATATTATAATAATATTTGTTAAGTTAGCTTTATATAAAAATAATTGTTTAAAGTGTTTAACAAAAAATTCTTATTCCAACATATTAAAAGATAATAATAATAATAATATATATTTAACATCCTTTGATAGAGCTTTTGTTTTCTTCAGCTGTACCTTTGGTTTTCCTGCTAAACAAATACAAATCACCACGGTTAAACGTATCTATATAATATAAGAATTTATTAATCCATAATTTGATTGTTTTATATTACTTCGTTAATTTTTATACTATGTAGTAGAAAAACAATAATTACTTCGAGTTAAATGTCCGAGTTGTTATCTTGCACTGGTACCTTCCTTTGGTGTCCTTTTGGTCAATCATTTCTGAAACAGTGAAAAGAAAATAATTAACAATAATTTTATAGCTAGTAAAACTTGATCTCGAATTAGTCGACTTCAATACGGGCGTATGCAGGATAGCTAAAAACCATTTTTATGACTTACGTTTCGTCAGAGTGTCCGAGGGCTTGGCGTTGCGGAATTTCATCGACGTAGTCGCTTGCGTACAACTCGATACGTTACCGTAGTACGTCGGGTGGACTTTGTGTTGCACGTTCGTTTTCGTGACATTTTGCGCACGACTTTGGATTCTAAGATGGAAGAGAACAGAGAAAAAGTGTTATAATACCAACATATTGTTAACGTTTACATAAAATAAATATGTTTTTATAATTTTAATTATCACCTGGCGCTTTATCGGTTTTCAGAATATATATTTTATAGCGTTCTGAAGGACTTACCACTAAACCCCTTTACACATCATCATAATATTTACACCACAAATGCTGTCTATACGTAAACTGTTTTGAAAAAAAAAATAAAAAATTAGTTTCGTACTTTTTCGTAAAACTAGTAGTGGTCTTGGTGGCCACACTATTGGTGGTCTGTTGCGTCCTTGTTTTTCTCTGAGGTTTTGGTTTGACCCTTTGCACCTCGTCCGCAGCTTCGTCCTCGGACGAACTCATCTCGTCCAGGTGTAACAGCGCCTCCCTGCTGTTGGCCCTCTGCAATAGCCTTGCCGCTTTCTTCTTGTTCTTGAGCTTCGCCTCCGTGTTGTCCGGCTTTGCTTTCGGCTCGTCGTTCGGCAGCTGACACTCGTCGTCCGTGTACCCGTTGACCGCTTTCAGTATCTCATCCGCGGCTCTGTTCAGCTCCTCCAACACCGATACCTCCGTGTCTGCCATCGTCTCTTTCCGGCTCCTGGTCGACTTGTATGTGGTCACCTTGGACTTGTTGAGCTTCGGACCCAGGTCTTTCGGCATGTTCAACCAGCTGTCCCTGCCTGTGCTAAACAAATCTTGCACCTGTTTGTTCACCGTCGCCGACACCGTCGATACGGCCACAGCCGGTTTGTCCTTAATGCGCTGGCTGCCGGCCCGGTAACCAATGTTACCGTATATGGACTCTTTTTTTTCCTGTTTCTTTTTCTCGCTGCTCGTCGGTTTCGGTTGCACCGTCATAGGAACCTGAAACGTCGAGTAAAAAAATCTATAAATGTATAATATAAACGTTCGACAACAGCGAGGAGTCGCAAATCGAACACGATGCGTTTATTGCGCTCTCGGACAAATTTTGCATAGTTTTTTTTTCATCTGTGCATGTATGGGTACGTATTATAATACCATCGAATAATAAGAAGCCGAATTAAAATCCTAATAAATAGTAAAAATTATCTAATAATCGCGGCTTGTAAAACGTCTTGATGATCTAAATCGAACAAAGTCCGAGAGTATAGAGATTTGAGTTTAATAGGGAAATAATTTATTAAGGGAGGGATTACGGGATGGATCCTCCAAAGCCTTATATTATAATGTTGGATAGGTTAACAATGTTGGCTGTACGTTGAAACATCAAAATTAATCCTAAATATGTGATTATTATTTTTAATATTTAAACAGAATTTTTTTTTTAACTTAATACATTTTTATACATACTATAATAATGTCATTAGTTAATTTTATCATTGTATAAATTACATTTTTAATAAGAAATGTAAAAAATCCTTCCGCACAAAGCAAATGATGCCCCCTAGTGTTTGAAAATCTATTCGATTCACATGGACCATCTAATCGCAAGACGAGCGCGCAATAATCGTGATAGTTACCTGTTTCAGAGACACGGTGGCGGATATTTTGGCGGCCGGCACTTCTGTCTTGGAGATTTCGGGTTTCGGCTTGACGCCACTCTTGCGGTTGTCCTGTACGATCTTGACTGGTACCCGCTTGCTGGATTGCTGTTTTTGGGTTGAGTCGTCGAACTGGTGTTTTACTACGCGCGCGGTGGTTACCACCTGTTGTTGCACTTGCTGGGCGGTGTGCACGTTTACCGGTTGGAATTGCGACCGTTCGGCGGACTCCAGCGATTTCTCGTGGTTTAACAAGACCGAAGTGACGTTCGGCACCACCTGCAGTGTCGACTCGTAGGACTTGACGTCCATTTTGGTCGGACGGTCATCTGAAAAACGCACATGCAACAGCACGGGCTGAGTTGTGTTTTCTATAATCGGTTATAGGTATAGCTGTTGTGTGGTCAAGTCTAACCGGAGAAACCACCGTGTACAGCTGCAGTGGAACGGTAAAAAATTGCACATTATCTTCTACCACTACTTATTCTATGGTATACTATTTACTACCATTAATTGTACTATTATAATAATACTACTTGTACGATTACTAAATTACTTTACCATTATAATAGTTACCACTATAACTAATACTACTTCTACGACTACTACTTCTACTACTACTACTACAACTACTACTAATACTACAAGTATGTATTATACTTCTACTACTACTACTACAACTACTACTAATACTACAAGTATGTATTATACTTCTACTACTACTACTATAACTACTACTAATACTACAAGTATGTATTATACTTCTACTACGGATTTACGTACGTACTATATCTATTGTCTACAAGCGTATATACAGAGGAACCTCGCGATAATTCGAAGGAATTGTTTTGGCTCTGCGTTTTAACAAATTGTGGCATACACGTTCTCGATAATTCGAAATTCACCAATTCGAAATGATTTGTGCCGAATTATCGAAAATTACCGGGATAATATCATACACGTTGAATAAGTAAGATCAAAATCATGGATAGTGATGATAACAATTTGGAGTCACTTTTAACCACTTCAGTCTAAACTCTAAAGACAGTGTTACTTGAACCATCAGAATTTTTTTTTGTACCCGACCGATTCGTGTTATCGTGGTTCCGCTGTATAAATAGTGAATATAATTTCGGTGTACCTTGAGAACAATTGTGCGATTGTTTGATATTTTTTTTTACAGTGGATATGAGCTTTTTGAGATTTTCGCAATCCGAAGGTACGTCGTAGTCGTCGTCGTCGTACTCGTTAGCGCAGTCGGCGGCCATCATATACGACCTCACCTCCTCGTCAGCCTTTAAACTCTCCTCACTAGTCTCGTCGGTGCTCATGAGATCTTTGGCGTACTCGAGCCGGCCGTGGATCTCCTGGTCGTGCTGGCGCACCTTGATGAGCGTCACGTGCCGGTCGGCCATGTGGTCCACGATGTGCGCGTCGATGGTCCGGCTCAGATCGTCCAGGGCGCCGATCACGTCCGGCATCTCGTCGGCCGCGCGTTCACGTTTAATGTCCGCGCAGCTCTTGAGCAGGTTGTACTTGCGGGACGCTGCCGGCGTCGGGTACGTCTTGTGACCGCACCGCGGCCACGAAGTGCTGCACGCCGCCTTCTGGAACCGGCCCTGCATCTTTGTGTTCATCTCTTCCAGGTACGTGCTGGGCTGTTCCGAGCGCAGTCTGGTCGTGTTCAGCACCAGCGACGTGGACGACAACCGTTCCGCGGCCGTCCGGTCGCCGAAGCACTTGGAGAACGCGCACAGGTCCGCGGTCGTCGCCGCGCTCTTATTCTTGCCGCTCGCGTTGCACGTGCCACCGATGCGCACCAACAGTTTCTCGTGGCACTTGGCCGGAGTATCTGCCCAACAACATATTATGACAACAACGTGACAATATTTGACATGCACACACGCACACACACATGACACATGCACACACACACGCATGCATACACACGCATATGCACACGCATACACACACAAATGATAGCAACCACGCAACCCACTCGCGTTCTATATATTACGAGCGCGGAGCAGCATGCGGCGAAAAATCGATTTTCCATGATTATATTATAGTATTATTATACAATTTTATTACAATATACACATTTAAAATTTACATAAGTATTATTATTATTATTATGCGATACAGAAATGTAAACAACGCCACCTGCAGCTACAGTCGATAAAATATATAAGTATAATATGAGACGCATTTACCTGATAACATAATATTTTATAATGTTATAAGTTTTCAATACGTATTTTAATATTATGATATACGAGTAGGTACTGTTAGGTGCGGACCCAAAGGGCGATGATCGTGGTAGTCAGAATGCGGGAATTTTAAAAAAACAGTAAAAAATATTCACGTACCTATATTATATAAATAATAAATATTATAAAAAGAACATTTTTAAAACAAATGTATTTAATACGATCCATATAGTATCGTTAGTATGAAAGATTAAAATTAAGTTATAATCTTAAACATCCTTTTGGATGGCAAAAATCCTAATTTTGCTCTCATCTTGGTTTGGATCCGCCCCTGAATGTACTGTGCTGCAACGTTGTATACGTTACTGGGCAACAGCGGACAGAAACCAATTTCTTTTCAATAACATTATTAATAATAGTGTGTACAATATTCAAGCCGAAAGAAAATATTACCATTGATAGACATTATACTACTACAAACTATTACTACTAGTTCTACTAAGTACTATTTATATTACTACTACTACTACTACTACTACTACTACTACTACTACAACTACTACTACTAATACTACTACTACTACTATGAATATTACTATTATTGTTATTCGGGCTAGGACGTATACACAACACATTATAACGTGCAGAAATGTAATGTAAATAATGTAGAATAAAGCCACTAAAAACATGGTGCTACTTGTCGGCCGCACGTTACAATCGCGCGTACATTTATTATGGGTAATACGTTTTTATACTTGTATTTTTATTATTTATCGTATTTCGTATATGAAAATATGGTGTTTAAAACCGCAGAAGAAAATGTGCAATTTACCGATAAGACTTTAATTCGTAGAGCAAAACAATTATTTGCCACTAAAGGAGGATAACACGATATGATGTTACATGATATTGTAGTAGCGGCAAAGGGACACAGTCCTAGCGCAATATTATACATAATAACGTCTTAGCCGCGGTATACTTTTGTATTACAACATGACTGAACAAAAATAATTTATACAGTTGCGTACAATACAGTAGTGAGACTGTAAATCGTACAAATTGTATTAGAATGTTATTGCTTTTTTTTTTTTAATAAAAATAAAAACGAGTGAATTGTTTTAGATTGGAAAAAAATTCCTAGCATTTTATACAATAGTATTGAATGATGTGCACTTAAAAAAATCTAGGTTTTAGAATAAGCGTCAAAAAAGTTTGTTTTGCAAAATTTTACTATTTTTATACAAAATAATAAATATTGAAGTGGAAAATCAGTCTACGGTTACGTTCTGATACATTATTGTTATAGGTTATTTTTTTTATTAATAAGACTAAGGCTTCAATTACAAAGATTATAAGTCTATAGGTTATTATTATGTTGTCTATCGGTTTAAAATTGTTGTTATTAAATTTTTAATTTCAGTTTTATTACCGTAATATTGTTTTTTTTTATTTGATTAATAATTAATATACGAATTTATTCTAATATATAGCATACGAATTTTAAGTGTACATAAGTTATAAAGTTATATTATGTTTTAAAACAGTTTTTATTCCATTTGATGTAGCAATTGATGTATTACGGTTTTTTTTTTTAGAATTTTGCGACCAAATATTTCAATGTAAATTTCGTTTGCATATGATCCCATAATTACAATTTTAATATTAATTCGAATAGGTGCATATTATTATGATTGTAATACCCCTTGTAATGCCACTGATGCGTGTTAAAATGCATATATATATATATATATATATATATATATATATATATATATATATATAGAGTAAAGCCGTTATTATTAAAAGTATAAACTAACTTATATTATGTAGTATGTTTATGCCAAGCATAAAAGTCTAAGAATAAATGTATAAGCGAAAAGCTAAAAGCTACTTCATACGCCAATCTCGGATTACGAGAGTAAAAGGTGCAGAAAAAAACTGTAGTTCAAGGAATCCATAGTTCGAATGGCGTCAAATGCGTTTTTCCGGGAGATTTCACTTAGTCTACTGCAGTGTTTTAGATTTTTCTTTCCCGCAGCGCAATCGTATAGATAACTATTTACTAAATGATACAACCAACAGATCATTATTGGATCATAACCATTCTGTGCGAATTGGTCTTTTCTCCCTCTTCAAAAAGTAGGGGGTAGGGTTCGTCGTGATAGATGGTCAACAGATAACATATTACCTATTGTTTTTTGAACCGAAACGGTATTTGATAATATCTTAGGAACAGTCGAAATGTTGCACCCGATGTAATTGCCAACTTTTAAAAACGACTATATTATAAATTATTATGTTTATAAGTAATAACGATTTTATCGGATCGAAAACTGTTGGTTATATTTTTGTTGGTTCCGATAGAACGTGATTATGAATCATACGTCATGGGCAGCTGCAGAAACTGTTGTCGTGCGTGGTTCGTTTTTGTATACACGGAGTACGAGCACGGCTTACACGTTTTTTCCTTTGGTCCTCGGGGTAGGGGAAGGAGCAGTCTGTAGGCCGTGGGTTAATGCGGGGTTTTCTATTAATCCGACATGGTCGTACGAGATTCGAAAGCACATTATCAAGTATGAAAAAAACACACGCACACACACACACACACACACACACACACACACACACACACACACACACCAATCACCGGATAAAATACTACTTATATATAATATTACACCAAAGGTGGCCAACATGAAATGTTCGCGAGCCACATAGATAATTATGTCAAGAGCCAAAATGATTATAATTCGTCATTTTTACAATGTGGTCTAAGTGATGAGGGTACTTTATACGATAAAATATTAAAATTTTTTTTTTCCAAATATATACAAAAAAAAAAAAAAAATCATAGTAATAATAATATTTAAATTTGGATTTTTGTAAATAAGACTCGAGTCGCAAGTTGGCCACCTCTCCGTAATACATTATGATAGTTTACTGTGCGCGCGCATACCTGTGGTCGACGGGTTTCCGTTGTTCTGGTACCAAACGGGCGAGGCCGTGCCGTTGTACGAGTACCGGTGCTTCCTGCAGGGATCGGCCGGGTCGAAGCCCACGGCCGTCGTCTCGCCCTCGGTGAAGTTCACACGGGTCGAGAAGCCGACCGCCTCCACCTGCTTCACCCTGTCGGCCACGGACCAGGACGCTCGTCTACAGTCTACCGGCGTAGATTCCGTCGAGGAGATCCTCACTTCGATGCCGTTGTCGGACGCGACGCCGCTGCGGTCGTTGTTGTTGTCGCCACTGCCGTCGCCGCCATTCTGCTGTTGCTGATGCTGCAGTTGACGTTTAAGTATACTTTTCGGCTTGTGGCCGCCGTCCGCCGTCTCGTCTTCCACCGACTGCACCGTAGCCGTGGCCGCCGCGGTCGACGTGCACTCGTTGTTGTTGCCGTTGGTCCCGTTGACGTGAAAAACCACGTCGTTGTGTACGTCGTCGCCGAACCGATACTCGGGAAGCCCGTGGCTTTTCTCTGCCGGCCGATTGTACCTGCGAAAAGTGCACACCGCATTCCGGATTAAAACATCATAACGCCACCGCGTGTTTATCCCTTTCGAAAATATTCGTTGTACCGGGGTCCGTCAGAACAAACGCACGTTTTTCAAAATGATACTACGCCAAAAGTAATTTCAGTGAAAAAAATTTATTACATCAAAAAATGTAGACACATATACCGTTTTTTTTTTTTTTCCTCTAACAATATTTAGGTTCTGAAAATAATGTCAATCATATTTTGCCTTTGCAGGAATCCCGGCGCTCGCGAAACGAACCTATTTCGCGTCGGTCATTACCTATCTGTCCCGGAACTTTCCTCACCACTCGTATGATCTCGTTCTTCAATTCATCAAGAGTACGTGGGTTTTGTTGATAAACTTTTAATCTCTAGGTGATCCCACACAAAAAACTACATGTTCTCAAGTCAGGGGAGCGAGAGGACCACAGAATGACCTCAGAGCGCGAAATGAGACGTCTACCGAATTTTTGGCGAAGAACTTCAGAAATAATTCACGGTCCACATGCACCATGTTGGCAACTACAACTGCATTTTATCAGCTTTACAATGAAACGTCTTCCACGCTGATTAGACTTTCTCATTTTAAGTATTAATAATTTCAAAAACATGCCTTTGTTTTGATGGACCCTGTATAAACATGCACTCAGTGGCACTATTTGCAAGTTCTATTTGAATTAATAGTGATGTACAATATTATGTGATAAAATTATGTGACACACAATATCATTATTGTTAACTTTTTCACAAACTTATAAAAAATTCGTAGAAAACAATAACGGATAAAATTCTAAGCACCAACATTTTTTTAAAAATCCGTATTACAAAATGGCTATTTTGAATTTATTTTTCAAACAGTAGAACAAATTTGAAAATTTGGGTTTCCAAAATTAAAAAAAATTGTTTAATACATTTTTAAAGAGACGTAGAACAATATTATTTATCGGGAACAACAATGAATAGAACAAAAGTTATTGTCTAATCATCCTAAAACCCTGTACATACCCACAACGCCCTGATGGGTTATACCGAAGGCTTACCTTTTTTTCGGTCGGTACAGTTGAGCAGGAGCCGGCTTGTCGTCCATGTCGACGATGTTTATTTTGCCCGGAGTCGCGTCAAAGTGTACCTCGGTCCTGCAGAACTCGACTTTCTTGTTGGCATTCTTCTTGTCGACGCTCGGCTGCTCTCTGTCGACCATCTCACCGATCACTGCTATGGAATGACGTTTCGGGATTTCATCTCGGTCGTCGGCTTTGTTGTCCACCGTCAAATCCGTACCGACAGAAAGTCGTCTTGTGTATACCTAAACAGAAAAATCCTTCGTTATATTGGTCGTGTAAACTTGTTTACTGGCTAGTCCATGGCCTAAAGAGAAGTCAACCTAACCTCAGGGACAAACAAAATCCGTCTCCTCCCACACAATGAAATATTAAACTTATCACTTCAGATTATATGAAAATAGTCATTAGGTTATTTCTCGAAAATTTTCTGCTTATCTACGTCATCTTACACTAATGCTGTAGTATTTCAATTCACTTTATCGCAGACTTGCGTTATTACATCGTAGTACGATATAATTATTTATATAGGTTTTTAGCACGAATCATGTCGGCGACCCATAAATAACTCCCTATAGATAATTTGTCCCATATTGAAAATAAGACTTGGCGAACTTGGCCGGGCTATGGGCCCTCTCTGAGGCCTAGGCTTCGGGCCTATAGCTGCGGTTGCCCACTCTCATCGGGCCTGCACACGGCGTCCGAGAAAAACACGCTGGGTACGTACGTATTATTACGTTTTCACATCAACGTGGGAAAATTCTCACCTGTAGACGTTCCTTGTGTCTGTCATCGTTCTCCTTGGACGCGGCGGTTGCATCGTTTGGCACGTTGACCACGTCGAAATACGCGCTAGACTTGGACCGCAGGCTGTTGATGGCTTCGAGTATTTTCCCTTTGGCCACCCCGGTCGTGTTGTACGCGTGCTGCGCCTGCACGCCGCCGTTGCAGTTGTTGTTGATTTCCTTGGCGGAGTACTTCTTGACTAGATCAGCGATCGACTCGCGGTCCACCGACGACTGACGGCTCGAGTTGGACAGCCCGTTTTCCGTGGACCGGCATATGCCGCTGTCCGTCGACGAGTCCATCGCCGCGGCCGCGGCCGCCGACGACGGGTCTGCGGCCGCGTAATTGTTGCCGCCGCAGCGGTCCGTCTGCACTTTCTCGAACCCGTACGACTTGCGCCGGTTGTACCACTCCTCCGTCTTGGCCGTTCCCCTGTAGTCCAAGCTCCGCGAGTCGCCGACCACCGGTTTCGCGTCCGTCATCACTATGCCATCGTCGTCGTCGTTGTCGTCGTCGTGGCCGTCCACGTCCTCGTTCAGGTGCCGCAAACTGTTCTTCGTCCTCTTCAGACATTCCACCGTGACGAACGTGGGTTTTTTCAACGGCGACGCGGGCTTGATGATCGACGGCGAAGACGACTCCTCATCGTCCGGCAGACCCGTCACCATTGCCGCCGCCACCGGTAAGTTGGCGCACTCGTCGTCTCCGTTATACGACCCGTGCAATCTCTTGCCCAACACCTTTTTCAGCACGTCCTCCAGTTCACCCGTGGCCTGCGCTTTGCGACCGCCGCCGCTTTTCGACTGCGTAAACTGCAAAGACCTCCGGAACCTGGAACACCGGCCCAGGGGCTCGTCCGACTCGACCACGTCGCTGCGTATCTCGTCGTTTGAACAACTTTTCAACCGGTTCAAGTTCGTCGAGACCGGCCCGTTGTCGTCGCCGTCGTCGCCGTCGTTGTCCGCGACGCCGTTTCCGCGTAGCGCCTGGCCACCGTCAGTCGACGTTTCCGCGATCGATTCGACGGCGGCGTTCATCTCCATTTTCGGGAACTGCGACGTGACCACGACGGTTTGCGGTCTACGAGTCGGCGGTCTTCTGGTGCTAATCGATCCGCTTCGGCCTACGGTCGCTTTGTTCTTTTGCGAACTCACGTCCAAAGGACTGTAATCCAACTGAAAACATTAAAATATCACATAGATAAGAAATCGTGTTTGTCTGTCGATTTCGAGACGTGCGTTCTAGGATATTATAATACTTTACTCCCCCTCGATAAATCATGTACATTCGAATCTACAAATATATTATACATAAATACATCGGTATACCTGTGTATACGACTCGCGAGCGTTATACTACTGTTAAACGCGAATATTATTTCCCCTCCCCCTCCAACCCGCGTCATCTTATACAATGTTTATTGTAATTATTTATATATACGTACACGTAAATGATCGAACTGATCGTCTTTTTTGTCAAATATCGAAGACGGCCATTGGTATGCACTGGAACCAGTCTGTCGGCGGAAAAAACGCAACGGATAAATAAATAGATAATTAGACAAATAAATATGTAATATTTTAATAATACATTAATATATATTATACATAAGCGAAATTTGAGCTAAGATCCCTCAACATCCAAATTAGCCCCTTATTCAATATCACAATTAAAACGAATAAGAAAATTTTTATTAGGTACCTATTTAAAAGAATAATTTTATAATAAAATCTAAAATTTTATAACATAAATTTCGTTTTAAAAATTGATCGAAATTATATTTTTAATACACCAAACATCATGTATTCACATTAATATCTATAAATTTAAACGAATAAACGCAAATTGTAATGTTGTATTTAAGAATTTAGGACTGTTTTTGTCAATTCAAAAGTTTTGTTGCATTATTTTAATTTTTTTATAAAGATCAGAGGATATTATTAATAGATATTGTGTTTGAAAACATGTAGCCCTCCCTAATTAAAAATCTCAAATTGCGTCTATGTACATATTACAATGTAACATTGTAATGGGTGGACAATGCACGACAATATTATTATATTTTATTTAAATCGCATTGCGCGGTATCCAATCACGTGGCGACCTAGAATCGCGTTGCACAATAAAATGATACTTACGCTGGAATTGTGCCACGAACTGGTGGTACTCGTTTGAGATCTGATCACTTGGACCGAGCAGCCGCCGGTGTGAGCTTGAAACACTTCCAGTTGTTTGGTCTGTTTCGTCTCCTCTTTACTGCCATCGGCGAGATTCCTGGCGCGTCTGTCCACCACCTGTACACAATATGCACACGCACGACGTAAATATGCAGATAATAGTATTGTAATACGCACTTAGATGTTAAGTTATACAGTTGTTGGTAAAACACTATTGTAGGCCCTTCGCACATAATGTCCTAATAGTATCGCGTACTCGCGTATACACAACACTTACACCGTGGGCGAGTTTATTGTCGTAAAACAACGGTTCTCTACACACGTACACCTATATATGTATATGCTGTGCGTAAGAGGATCACGGACGAACGGGTAAATTACGCGTGGAAATATAAACACGGTGTTTTTGTTAATGAACCAGACGTTAAATGTATGTATTACATATGGTTAACGAGTATTTTCGACCTCGAGATTCGATTTGTAGGTACAAGGGCGCAATGTCGCGCACATCATTTGTCGAAAGCGAGTTTGGCCTAATAGTGAATCCATATATTATTACGTATTCGATACCTGATGTCGTTTTGATATTAATTTTTTAGTGCATACATATTGCTTGCAAGGTTTCAGGTCTTCAGACGTTCAAAATAACATATGTAATATAATATTGTGTTCTCCGATGTAGCTTTATGGTATTTTACGCTAAATTTATGTTTTAATTGACTGTTTTTGCACGATGTGTCCACAGAGGATCTCGTAAACGCATCGGAAACAGTAATTACACGTACAGACAATTAAATCGGTTTAATGATCATATTATTAAAACTGTTGAACATAAAATGGTACAAAAATATTATATTCGATGAAGTTGTGATTTTTTGTCAACTCGTAACAGATATTGTGAACGGTTCACGTTTCTAAAGCAATTTTCTAGAAATTGTTGTTGTTGTTGTTGTTCAGAAAACAATAATTCGCCCTAAACTCCAATTAGGCTTAACATTTTTAACCGAAAGGTGTGAGGCCTAAATCATCAGACTGTCAGTATTATTAGAACAACGCAAATGGTGCGTTTCACTTTTTACTTGTTTCATAATTTGCACGCGTACGACATTTAAAAACAAAATGTATGTACATCTAAATGGTTATTGAAACCTATTTTATAACTGCGCGCATTCTCCGAGTTTTTTTATAATAATAATAATAATAATAATATTTTATTGATACCAAATTATTATAGTTATAATATGTTATTATTATTTAAAAATAACATTTTACGAAGATGTCGCACGGCGCAGGAAACTACAATAATATCGCGGACATTCAACATATCATAATATATAATTTACGTATCTAACAACATTGTTCACGACACATATATATTCTGTTATTACTTGTTATGCAATAGGAACCATGAACGTAATGCATTAATGCGACCACGGCCTACCTACACACTTGAGCGAATTATACGCACGTTTGTTAACATAATAATATTATGTTGTACACTATTTGAATATTTTTCGTCGGTTGCGAGGCAATTATTTCGGACACGATCGGGTGTTACTTTATTAATCGGACCCGAGACAGATGATTGATTTGTCGAAAAATAGTACCCGCGCAGCCTTCTGACTTCTGCGGCCGATTTCGCGCGGTGAAACGCGATGCATTAATACATATTATACATCTAATATATAGGAACCTATGGGTAATTTGTAACACGAAATCGATTAAATGGAAATATTGTTTATTCATTTTTGCAAAGTTCCTTTTATGGAACTCGACTGATTAATAATAAAATCACTTTAGGTTATTAGAACGCGCATATTAAAGTAATTAATCAGTTTGCGTTGCTGCATGTTTAGTGCTTACTATACGCGCGTCCACAGCGTTTATCATTATTTATAACGAAATAATCGGTTACGGCGAGATTTCGTTTGGAATAAATTATGATGTTATTACGACATAATCCATCTGGATAACTAGAGGGGAAAAAATTAAATAAGATCAAGTTGTAGAATCACTACGCACAACCGTGGACTTACCGTGTCGAAAAAAAAAGAAACCGTATTATAGTTGCAGAAATAAAATCGAAAACGCGACGGAATTCGAAGACAAACAATACAGGATTATTGACGATTGTTAACAGGCGGTGATTTGTTGAGAAATCCAAGACCACCATAATTGAAACTATGTAATACGATGGGTACCATGGGCCAGTCAGTTATGTATGGTGTGTAAAAACGTGCTGATTGCGGTTGTTCCGTGAGAGGTAGTTGAGCGGGCGTAGTTCAAACATATTTTTCCGATATGAGTGCAGAAAGTGGAGAAAAGCAGAAAATTGTTTTATTACTCTAAAGAACTGCGGTTCACTTCCATTGTATATGCGATACGCGTCTATATGCGTTATGATTTTTTTTCCCGGTCAAGATTTTAGGCGGTACTTATGTCGGTTATTGGATTGCATATTTTATTCCCATGATCGCACGAAATTCCGACCAGACCCCCTTCTCCTCCCACTGTATACAATGCGTGGCTATTGAAGTAATCAACGAGGATTATATAATAATAGTAAATAATGGCAAATACATACAAATCCGCACCCTGATAATAATAATATATAATAATTATACATACCTTTCCGTATTTGTGCTTGGTGTTGGCCGTGTGATTGGTCCATTGGTCAGCTTCGACCCTGGCGTGCTCCAAGATTCCGGTCAACCTGTCCAGCCTCGACCATTCTTGGACGTGTCTTTTGATGCCGTTGTCGCCGTTCGAAGGCTCCGAGCCTGTGGCCGAACTCCTTATCAGAGGGATCACCTCCATGTCGTGTAGCGCAACGAGCGCCGCGTGGCATCAATGGAAAGCGCGAGAATGCGGTGAATCTGCGGAAAAGAAACATAATGTAAGTACATATTATTTAAATATAGTCTGCGGTTTGCGCGATTGAGCGACACGGTCGGTAGGCGCGTAACACGAGAATAATATTGCAATATTATCGCGTTATCGGTAAAACGAACGATATTAAAACCTGAGTAGGCGACAGAACGGGAATCATTCAGTTTTCCCCGTGAATTATTAAAATCGAAGAAAAATCATTTATGTACAACGACTTTTTATATAATCGTTATAAGTTATAACATATTTTATATACGCATGCTTAATCGCTGGACTAATATTTGACGATCTCACCGAAGAATTTCTAAAACGTTTTTTCTTTTTCTACTTCTGGTCGCAATAATACATTTGATCGAAAAGCTTATTGTATTATGCCTATGAACATAACATGTAATATGATTATATCGATATTATTTTCGTTGTTTTTGTTGTACGCAGACGAAAGATTATTCGCGAAAGATTATGACGTATCCCCATTCTCCATACTATAATTGTCAATGCGCACGTGTGCGGCATGTAATAAAATGGCGTCGGCGGTCCGCGATTGATATAATATATAAATACATATATACACATAGGACATGGGGTATTACTGGCTGTGTCCCGGTTCTTCACCGGACCGAGACCGCGTCGTGCAACTTGTGTACATATTTTCGTACGCTTTATAACACATAATACGTATAATATAATAGCGCACCGGTTTCAGTCGTGTTTATGTATTGTTATTGTAATATGTATTTTATTTATTATCACCGGAATCGGATTGCAGTTTTTACCCGTACGCGCGGTGTGATTTATCGGCTTCGGCTTCGGCGCGGGCACCTAACCTAACCTCTAGCGCGAGAGTGCCCTCTTATATATGCGAGAATGTCGCCGCGCGGATCGTGCGCGCCAACCGAAATGTGAAGTGAACCGTTTCGACTGCCAGCAATACATGTATATTACTCGTATATAAATTGTAGGTGTATGTGTGTGTGTGTAAATGAAAATGGAAAGAAAAAAACCTTTCAAAAGCTCGCAGTCACCCACCATCACGGGAGCCACCGTGGGCCCGGTGACCGGAATAAAATGGCGACGCTGTGTACTGGGGGGGGGTAGGTGTAAGTACACTCGCGTATACCGGGTGATTTCGTTTGACTAAATAATGTATACATGAAATTATAAAGAATAATGGTAGTTTATGCCATTATTAGTTACTATTCATAAAACATCTCTAGTATAACTACATTTTTCTGTGATTCGTTTGTATATCTATACACAGAAAACCAATGCAACATACGAAATTTGCTCTATATATTATAAAGTGTACCGGGTGTAGTGGTATACTGACGTCCGGCACCATGGGATTTACACTAATAACATTCCGGCACCTAACGTGTGTGAATACAATTGAAATCTGCGTTTATTATAATATACAATTGTTTATTAAGTATTAATGTACCTATTACATATAAGGTTTGTAGGTAAGGAAATTTAAAAAATAACCTTACGTTTTGTAACATTCAAAGATGTAATCGTATTTGCAGCAGTTGTGTTTTTAATTTTTGTACAATTAATTAGTTAAAACTGTGAGTTTATATAATATATATACATACATATATATACACAGTGATTCTTGGAGAACATCCTATAATGCGTATTCAATCGACGATTTATCGCCAAAGAACGTCGATAGGACAAATATTTCGAAAAGAGAAAAAAAAAAGTCATTTATAGGTGCAGAAACGAACTGCACGTATACGCGAGCGACGCATAATATATTTCAATTTGCGTAGGTATGTAAAAATATGTGCATCGGTTTTTCGCAATAATATATAGTATTATAAATTATAATAATATATAGCAGAGCGACGACGTTCTTTTACGTATCACACGATATTAATGCACGCCGACGGAACGTAAACAATATTATAATCGATTTTTTTTTCTTCGTTTTAGAAGTGCAAATTATAGAACATATTAAACATATTATACTATTATATAGCAGTGGAATTATCACGGTTCGATTACTGGTGGGTAATATATTAAATGGAAACTGTCGTGAAAAAAAAAAAAAATGAGAGTCGTCGTCGGATCGATTATGGGCCATAACACACGCGAGGGAAGGGTCATTAAATCTTATTAGGGTTTTTCGTCTTTTTTAAGTTTTTTTTTGACTGGTTTTGAGTCGACGCTGAATTTGGCTTGAGGACGACGGACTTGAGCACGGTTGCGACGGTTGTATATCCAATTACTCTCGAACGAGATAACTATATAGGAGTGTGTTATTGTGATGGTATTTGATTTTTTTTTTTAAGGACTTCCAAATTACGCAACGAGTTCACTTTTATCGTTAATGCTATACGTCGTTCAGCGTACGCACATGTATATTCTGTATTCAGTATAAATAAACTATACATACACTCATATATATATATATGTATTATTAACGACTGGTTTATACGAGCGCGAGGTTTTATCTGCCCACACGCCATCGGACTACTATATTGCTGCGGTACATAATGTATACGAAACAGGACGTACGGTTTGTTAACATCGATGTCATACCTACCATATGCATCGTGTGTGTGTGTGTACAACCGCATCGAGTATATAACTTTATGTGAATTTTGATGATACATTTTTGGCTTTCGTCTTTGATGTATACACACATACCTGTAATGGACTAGGTATATGAATCGCGAAAGGTTCGTAAACGGTATACATATATATATATATATAGGTGTATGAAAAAAAAATGCAATTTATTATGCGTAGACGCGCATATATATTATAGTATAAACAAACCATTGTATAGCAATATTGAACGTTATTGTTAAAATAAACGTATTTACGCATATAGGTTAGCTGCATCATGTACGTATATCAGTACAGAGTTGTCTTATAATATGCGAGCGCGCTAGAAGAAAGTGAATTGTAACGCAAGTGGAAAAAAATAAAAATAAACGTTGAAAATGTATTATTACAAAAAAACGTACATTTTATCGACCGGAACTCGTTATAATTGTGTATAGTCTGCCAACTACACATAATACATGCAAAACGCGAACGCGCGATTGTTTGTTGTTTTTACCGGAATATCTAAACACGACGTATTCGTTTTACATCCGTTCGCGCTTATTGTATATACCTGTGGCTTAACCGAAGTGTACCGAAGTGTACCGCGTGACAATTATTCAAGTACGGCCAATTAGACCGAAGACGCGAAAAACGTGCACTCGTTTCGTTCGCGTTCTGTTCATTGTTTTTCAACGAAATTTGTCTAAATTCGACCACCCGTACCCTTGCGCGTGTAGTAAGGATTCATTAAATCCAAAAGCTGCTTATCATTTTTAACCCTCAATCAGATGATTACTAATTACGACCTAAGCACGATCACGATGATATTTTGTTAAATTGTAATGATAACTCGTAATGTAACGATATTCCTGAAATTAACTTATCAATAATAATTTACTATATTATTTGGTTGGTGTAGGTATACAACTGTGTATCATAATTTATAAGTATATATTGCAGTATATTATATCAGTACGCTTTTATCAAGATTTAAAAAAATCGAATAAAACAATGGCCCTGGGGGGAGGGCGATCGTCCTTGCAAAAGCACCGCCACCACACCGAGCACGGCCGTATATAGTAAGTACTTTGATTTAGGTGTAATCGGATCGAGTCCCAGATTTCTATTAATTTTATTACAGAGTCTTTGGATCGAGTTCGGTGTATTTCTGTGACTACACCTATATTGAATCTCGCACAACACGGAAATACATATCGATAACCATAGGAGCAATTTGAGGGGGGGACTTGGAGGGGATAAGCCCCTCCAAAATTGTATATTTTAATTGAAGTCTTAAATCCTTCATTAATTATCCATTATACGTAATACAGTAAACGTTGTTTGAAAAGCCTCTTCTAGTCGATAACTAAAATTGCGCCTATGACGATATCACTACGTTTCAAGAAATTGCAATGAATGCGTAAACAGAAAAGTGTGATGAAAAAGTGCTAGCCGATAGATGAAAAATTAGTAACAGTGTTGAAAATAAAAGCTATAGATAATTTTTCTACCCGACCATCCGATATGGTTTACGTATAATGAATTTATCAAAGACGCGCAGTAATTGTTCAACTCTCACAACAAAAGACGTTATAATGATTTAACAAAATATTAGCCATATTCATTCATTATTTATTATTATAGCATCCGAGTTCATCACAAAAAAGGCTGATGAAACTCCATATGCCTTAAACCGTATGAAAATGACCCCGAATAACTATGAGAAATGTATTATGTTCTCATGAGACTTCAATACCTCGATATAGTATAGGCTATGACAGTATATTAATGAAGATGTTTTACACGATGTTTGAGAAATGGGATGTACAAGAGCTATCCTATATACACATCATATACTCAAATGTTTCGTGGCCAATATTAATTGTGGGACAACTGGAACCATTGAAATTTCTATCTGTGGCATTCAACTCAATCGACCCAAAAAATATAATCTCCACATTACCAAGGCTGTGCACCACCGAATCGAATCAAAATGATGGTTTCAAAATGTTGAGAACCATGTTCCAAATTTAGATAAGTGGGACTCGATTCAAATGTTCCAATTATTTTACCCAGTTCAGGAAAATGCATAGATCCGTTCTTC
Organism: Chaitophorus viminalis; assembly: GCA_025469195.1. Taxonomy (NCBI): domain Eukaryota; kingdom Metazoa; phylum Arthropoda; class Insecta; order Hemiptera; family Aphididae; genus Chaitophorus; species Chaitophorus viminalis. Next base: position 90,610 of record JAIPRK010000239.1, on the reverse strand, counting down.
TCGCGTACAATTTTTTGTCCACCCCATGGAGACGTAATTTTGAAACTTAGTTACTCTATATTTTACATATAAACGTACTGTACACGCGTATGCACCGATACACCGTTTACTACACGGAAATGTGTAATTTAAAATAACACCGTAACCATAGCATACAATACAATCTGCAGTTTATAAACTCTCTCACCGGCCGCGGGTTATCCGAGTATATATATCGGTTTCCAGGACAGGTCGACTCGGATTCAGACGATAATTGGGTAAACATTAGCGTACACACACGGACACTGTCACACACATACACGTTTTACGCCCAAGTGAAGTGCATACATGCGCGTGGTTTAACTCTGTTGGCCGGGCAATTATATACAAACACTATCTTGGAGCAGCACTGAATATTATTTATACACATATGAATACGTTGTATACAATAGCTTAACCGCTTTTTCTCGCATGCCTCTCCATGTCGTCATCGCCGCCACCGACGCCGTACTTTTGTACACACGCGCACACACACACACACACACACACACACACACACACATATCGAGTCCTGTGATCGGAGGTAAAGCTCCTGTGGGCGCGACACGTCATCCCACTGCGTTCGCTGCTCTCGTAGGCCCGAACAGTGCCCGTAGGCCTCGTATATAAGCACGTATGTATATATATATATATTGTATGCATAATACGCTGGTAAATTATACATTTATACGTAGTACATACAGTGCCTTGTAAATAACATAAAGATATAACATATAAATGCTTTGGAAACATATTTAACAATCGTATAGACCGATACGTTTTAAATGCATAATATGTATATTTATACTCAACATAATCTAATAAGCTTACTATTATTTCGACTGATACAAATATACATATATATATATATTTGAGTGAAAATATAGTGTAAACTGTAAATAGACAGTACAACGATCTACGATACCTAGTATATTCATGTATAAATTATTCGAAAATCTAGAAAATTCGAAATCGAAGCGTTCGCATGGTGTTGTTTAACTAGTAGGTACCTGCAATAGTAAGTATTTAAATCACGATTCAAACATTCGTTAATAATATACAAGTATTCAATGCGGTATTTCAGATGTAAAGCGATACTACCGCAGTATCACGTACTTTGTGGCCACAGCATGTACTTTTTATACATTCTAATATACCTACGACCGTGTAAAATATAATAATTATTATCGAACCCCGTTACACGTAGGTACATGGTGTTTAGTATTTACCGTTTTCCGAGAAAAGTCGCCTTCGTCAAAATCTCGACGCATACAAAGTATACATTAACTCGTGTTATCCGAAGTTTAATAATATTTAATAATAATTATATAACATGCACGCGAACGGGTCGCCCGGATGCGTACACATGAATACATGATATTATGTTATTAGTTATTACGTATCTAGATGTGTATAGATATTAGATAGTGTATACAGAGCGTGCGCGCTTAGAAAATGTCAGTGAAAATACCTTTACGGTGCAATACCTATATTGTTATTTTTTTTTAAATCCTACGGTGCGTTAATAATAATGTAAAATATAAATCGTATATGGCGACAAAAGACGCGCACGAACACCGGGGAGATAGTTGCGCCCAACTCGTTGCATTATATTAGGTATACATTGGCGGCGTGCGTTGAACGTACGTGCATGCCATCGCAATATTGTTATATATATATATATATATAATATAGACGCGAACCTTCTTCGCAACAATGTTATTTCACCGACTTTTGCGTAGAGTAGATTTTTACGATTATTACCGCTACGTGATTCGCAATCGAGTACGCCTCATATAAAATAATATATCGGTGAGTTCGACACGCGGATATCCGATATTTATTTCGGTTTTAGTCGCTAGATTGTTTGCTATAATATATCCACATCGAAAACGAGAAAAGTTACCATCCATTTTCAATAATTTCCCAAGGCGATCAGAATATAAACATTAGAATATATTATTTGTATACTTTTTTTTTCTTCTGTTTTACAATATAAATCTTACAAGACCACGCAGATATAGTCAACGGGTACAGAGGTATACTTTCAGAACATAATTATTAAAAAACCATAATAATTTGTATTGTTTTTTTTATTAGATACGATCTGCACGACAAAAAATGAAATACGACCTTTTCGTAGTGGGTGTCGAATGCGTACACCGGGTATACTATATGCCTCACCACAATGCGAATAATAATAACGCAAAATTGTTGTGCAGCAATAATATGTGTATGTTTCACGGGCGATTAGGCAATCGTTATAATTTTCCGCATTCAATAATAATAATAATATATCTATAGGACGAAAAATGATTTCGTTTACATCGAATTGCACTACGTATGTTATATTAATTTATAATTGATTCGAACCGGTCTCTGGAATACACAGCAATTTTTATATTGTATATTGAACCGCGAACCGGTTTTCGTGGTAAGTTGCGGTCGTCGTCTCGACTTAGTTTCAACATCCCGTAAACAATGCAAAATGACCGTTTAGAAATTACAAAAAGAAACTTGTAACTTTCCGGTATATAATAATAATAATATAATACAACATGATGGCTGGCCTTCTTTAGCAATAATTTAGCATTCGACCCGATCGTTATCGAGGACCTACCTACGACGCGGCGCGCGCGTATAAATAATTGTCAGGTTAAATAAACATTCTTTCTGTCCGATAGGTAGATTAGCATAAATTAAATGAAACCGTAGTACCTACCTATCTTCGATAGCGACATAATATGTATTTGTGGAAATAAACATTTCACTATGGACAATTTGAGTAGTCGTTTCGATCCATTTTTGGAAGTATTAGTAGAATGACGGACATATGCAGGACCTGATTTGGTCGTCGCGGCGCTGAGCAGTATTTCTCTAATCTGACTATCCGAAGGGGAGGGAACGATCAAGGAGAGTAATATAATAAACAAGTAAACGATTACGGGCCCCGTGATATCTGGCTTATTATAACGAACACGAGTTTTTATTCGCAAAACTAGAAGATTAAAATCGCCTACGTGAAAAGAAAAAAAAAATTTTTTTTCGGAAATGAGACACAACGGCTTTGTCGTGGACCGGACCGATAAGGCAATAACATAGGAATGTTTGGACGGTACATTCCATTTTCGCCTTCATTCGAAGTACAGACGCACGCGTAGCCGCGAGTTCCGAAAAACATTCGGGCAACATACAAACGCACTTAATGCACACGTTATGATATATGCCGTGTACAAAGCAGCTGTTGTCGAATTTCTTGCGTCATGATGCAATCCCGCATGTTTGTATTATGTATACACGCCATTAATCCACCTGCAGTGGATTTTCCGGATGATAAACGCGCTTGGCGTACACGCGTACCTACACGTAATATTATTGTATTATGCATTATCAAAAACGTAGACACACTCACGCCATAATATATCATGTTCGAGTCGAATTCCTACGCGCGTGAAGGACCATCATTCGGTCGTGAGATCGGCACAAGTCGATAACGAGTGAATATAATATATTATTGTTATTATTACTGTGTTCATGGGGATAATACGGCGGCGAACGCGTCGATGTCGTCGAGTATACAGATTATTACAATACATACGAATTAGATGCCAATAATTTTCTACAGGGAACCACCGCAGATTAAAGTATAGACTATTGTACAAATTATTCACCAATAACACTTAGTACAGTGTGTAATGGTACGTGTAAATCGTTTTTCGGAATAGATATTATTTCCTGGCATCGGATACATGTATTATATATTATATTATATTATCTGCTCGACTGGTGGTGCTCGAAATAATACTGCTGCGCTAAGTCTGCGGTGGCAAATGCAACATGGCCGAGGTTCTACACCCATTATTATAGATTTATAAAAAATATATAGTTTCAAGTTTGGCATTGACACGCGGAAGTTATTTTTTTTTTTCATTCAATTTGTGCATTATATGAAATCTTAGACGCACGTTACAAAAATATAATATAATAGAGCATTGTTTTAAGTTCATCGCGAATAATACTACCTATATTTTGTTTTATTATGTGTTTTTTTCCATGAGAGGTATTCAGATCCTATAGAAGATCAAAAGTAATTTTAAATCTTAACTATCCGCTCGTTCGAGAACGAATACACCCCTCTCTTATGTAGCACTCCTTTCGTCCGCCGATGTTTTGCATTAGACGTGGTAAATTAAATATTATAAATTATCATCAAACCGCAATACCGTGGATATTAAATTTCATCTGCAGTCTTTCGTCGCATTACGTTTTTCTCCGTACTTGTCTAGCTCTAACCTCTCAAATTTTTTCCGAAATCCGCATTATGTATATATAAGTAGAACAGTCTATAGATATTATCACGTCGTCATGTTGAATAGGTGCTCGATAATAAAGTGTAGTGAAAAATTTGTGAAACTATGACACCGGCGGTGGCGACATGTATAATATTAATATAACGCGACAACCAGACAATGTGTTTTTATCCGGACGATCTACTGCCTAATACTACAGTTATACCTATATACCATTGATTATAAATATTAATATTAACGACTATTATTCTAGTATATAATATAATCAATGTGCATACAAACATCATTGCAATGAAATGCCAGAGTAGTCGAGATGACAAATTAATAAATGTCTGATTATTTTCGAATCTTCGTCATCGTCGACGTTGTCGATCGAAACGGCCCCTTTCGTAGTATTCATTTGTACAGTATAATGTATACGATTATTGCGATACACTCTAACATACAATGATGGACGAGACCTAACTGTGAGACCACGTACCTAATTACCTTCAGTTTTGTGCAGACAATTAAATATATATTTATACCCTGAAAATCGTTATTCATCGTATAAATGTGAATGCCAAAGAATATTTGTCCCTTCGGTAGACGCATTTTCGGTAAGTGAAGAATGTATCAATTGAGTGGTTTTCTGATAGTATAAACCTTAGAGATTTAAATCTATCATCGGGAACCAGTTGAGATACGTGGTTATTTACAATATGTTTTACCAAACGAAACTATTATTATTTATATATCTATTTATCACCGACACCTTATTACAATATTATGTCAGTATATTGTACCTATACATAGTATATAATATACTAACTATGCTTTGTCATTTCAACCCATGTTATTCTGAGCAATTTAAACTGTTTTTACACTATGGTAGGTATAATATGAAACTTGTCCAACATGCCTCATTGAAATAGTCATATAATTATAGGGCCCCTCTGTTTCTGATCACTAATCATGCCTTAATCGTATACTACATCAAAATATTCAATTTATCAACTAGCTTTTTTAATATTGTACCTAATTGTATTGTACTGTCTAACGTCTCGGACGCAAGCGCATATTAAATGTACCTAAGTTATATTGTACCAAAGTATTTTTAAAATACGTGTAATTTGAATAAATAAACATGGTATTGTATGATATTTATATAGTATCGCGTCCGCAGCTGGTGCTGAGTTATAAGCTAAGCTCATACGTTATGCGGGTGTATACGTGTTTTTTTTTCTTCCCTAAAACAGTCGATAAATGTGTATACGATGGCATCACGTGATGTACACACGCGGCCGTTTTTGCTTCCTGGTTGCGGTAACTCAAGTTGTATGATATTGCTTACAGCCCGCTGAGGAGCGCATTTTAAATATGTTTCTGTGCGTGTGCACCATTTGTGTATATGTATTGTATGTTAACTATGTCCATCACTCAATGTACAGAAATTATTTATTTATTTATTTTATTTCTTATAAAGATAACTGGACCCCACTGAGTCTCTCCTGTAGAAGCCCAGGAAATGCGTGTATTGCGTTGTTATATTCGGTAGCCGAAGTTCGTACGAAGGCCTTGGACCGGGTCGACCCCTTTGACACGAGTCCGCGAACACGAGCGTTAATCACCGTGCGGCGGAATAATGTATAAACGTGCTTCCGGAATACTATATTTGAAATTTGAATACTCGTTCGAGAACTTTATTCCATTTACGGCGTGCGCGCGCGTAGTACTAAGTACTTTTCAACGATAATAAATAATATAGGTACGCGCAGTTGTATCGTATAAGGACCTGATTTGGTGGACGTGCGTATTATTCATAATAATAATAATAATAATAATAATAATAGTAATCGTAATCTCCTCTACCCGCCCGTCCGTAGACCGTCAACAGGTGGACGGACTGACAGATCAGGCACGTCACACCATATATTCTATGCTGCGTGTACGAGAGCTAATGGACACTACACGCGTGTATGAAAGACTATGTGCATATTATAATACTGCGGCAATAATAAGTCGACATGTAAATATACGCACCGGACTGGATTGGAGATGGAATACCCGAAAAAAAGATCTTGTACGATAAAATTACGAATCGCATATAAATATATATAACAATTATAATTAGTATAGTTATAGATAATAGGTATGCTTGTGTAAAATTCGATTTCACAAAAAGCCAAGATGTGTGCTAGATTAAAAATATTATATCGTCGAGTGGGATTTGTTATATTTTATAATATACTCGGCACTTTAGATTTTCCTGCACAATATACGTTTAGTTGGTCCCAGGGTAGAGAGTAATCGAGTAGGACTATGATGCGCATGCGATAACGGAAATTTATCATAAAGTGATGATGGGGTGTACTAGGGGTTTTTTGGTTCTCTCGCAGAACTGCTATTTCGTTGAACCAAATGCGTATACGGATCATGTGTTTGTTGTAGTATATATAATCATAAATGTGGAAAGGACAACGAAATTCGGGACTTAAGGCTTGAACTTCTGGGTTTTTCGGCTTTACCTATAATCTATATACATGTAACTTACGAACGACCGTTATAATACGCCGTTTACTGATTCGTGTAAATTTGTTTCGCGACAGGTGAGAATGCAGTTGATGGAAAATCGCACACATTCTGCTCGATCCGTTCTGCCTGCAAATCTGGGTTGAAAAAATAGTGACATCGCGAAAATGACTCGTCGTTGTTCGGTTCATAGTAAATTCTGTGTCCACGTATACACGTGATATGTTGTAAACAGAGCATGGAGATTAATATATACGAAGTACAGAGCACACATATACGATGTTAATTCAAAGACGTCCGTGACAACATGCAATGGGACCACTCGGAGCCTTATGCAGGATCAATGAAAAATTGGTTTTCAAAAAAATTGCCTCTAAAATTTTGTTTGGTCAAAGATTTGTGAACTATCTCGGGTCGAAATTTCACGATTCAATGGATACTATGGTTTTAAAAATAAATTATAATACAAAAACCAAAAAATACAAAAATATGTACCTAGTAAAAATTGGTCATTTATGAATATAAATATATATAAGATTGTATTTTATAATAAATGTTATTGTATGTAGGAGTACTAAGTTCTAATAAGTGTTATTAATATGAATTTGGAACTTTAGCAAATTGTTATATAATATATAAGACTTCTATAAAACATAACGCTGTCATAAACTATATAGGTATAATAATTATTTAATAATACATATGGGAGTTACTACAATTATACAAACACCCTGCCTGCTATTCACCGTAAGATGTACGTTCAAAGTGAATCGAAATATTGTATTATCAGTGTATTAATGAATAAAATTGCAATTGATCTATTTAAAATTGAAATCAAATGAAAAACCATTGCACACTTTATCATATAGGTACAGTATATATTATACAGTACGAGACAAGAAAACAAAAATCAAGTTACCCATAATATGTTGTACTGTTTGGACCGATACGATAACGATAATATTATAAGCGTTAAAAATTACTATCGCACTTACAAAATGTGTATATTAGTAATATTCGTACGTCAATTAATATAACGCGTGTCATTTAATATGTGCGATTTGCTGCGGTGCGAGTTGCGGTTTGGTCGCTTATCATTGTACAATTTTTGCTCACTTAATCCTTCTGTTCCATACCGTATACGTCACCGCAAGCGGCTTATAAATCGGGCAAGGCGTATATAACACACTATATACGTATTGTAGTTATTTTCTGGAATATCACAGTCATAAGACTCGAGTGTGCCTTGGAATCGTTGTAGAGATAAAGCGATTCGTGGTTTTTGTACTCGCGAGATATTGTACGCTCAAAGGGGATATAACGCTGTGCGATCAGTGTGGAATTCGTGAAACGAGTTTATTTCAAAGTTCCTGCCATTAATCCCCAGGAATTACTAAATCCGTACGGAATAAGAACGTTCTTATAGCCCGGGTAGCAGCAAAAATCAACCGTTTGGCTTTTGCCAAGTACGAAACCGGCGATAATATAATATAATACGTTTCGTGATAATATACTTAAAAGTGCTATGGTTTACGCAGATAAGTGCTTAAAGCCATCCGTAAAAATAATTTTTAATATTTTTAATATTCCGTAATCAAAATACCGATATTATATTATAATTATGTAGGTACCTACTACACCATCGCCATCGCGGTCGCTCCGATTAGCTCTGATATATATTTTCGCCTGAAGTCGGAAACGAGCGGAATCCGTTTTTCAAAGCGCCAACGATCCAACATAAAACACACACTCTTAATAACGAGTCGAAATAAGCCTCGGGTCATTAAAATAGCATCGCTATTATATGTACATGTACGTTATATCTGCATAGTGAAACGAGTTTCGCGATTTACATTGAAAACACGCGCGCTCGGCTGGTGTCGTTAAAGTTCTTGCAAAGTCTCGCGCGATTTTTATCCAAGTAATTATTACTATTATTTTTTGAATTTCATTACTGCTATTTTAATATTGGTGTTCACATTAAGCACGATGATTATTATTATTATTATATCGTTCACGGACGTGCGCGGCTGCAGCGACGGTATAAAATAATGCACACACGAAACGCGCACGACCGGCCGGCGACAGGGAAACGGAAAACAAATCAAAAAACATACGACCGCCCTTTGGATCACGATATTATATATTGTACATAGTATACAACGTCGTAGTCGTCATCATCATTTGCCTGAAAGAAGGTCTATGCGCCATACGGGTTATACCACGTGCATAATACTGAACAAATAAACAATATAATTTAATATTATAATATATCCGTAGTGATCAACGGTGGTCACATAGTGTTATACACGTACTCTGTGTAATAAGGTTATAAGTGTTATAACCAATATACTCGTACATTTTATTTTCTGTACAATAATGTATACGTGCGCAGAGGTATTTCTTAACTGATTGGCCGTTAAACTTATTGTACATAAAAATGAATGTAAAACTTACGCTGCAAGTAAATAAAAATTGGACAAAATCGAAAAATAAATCGTACCTAACCTTGAGAGATTAAAATATAGGTATATGCGAACGAGTGTAACTGATACTGTAACGGCCGTAAATAAGGAAAACGGATACGTGCCGACCGTAATAAAGTAAGTATACGCATATAATACACGAATGTCGGAATGTCTTTAAAATGTTTCAAGTATTGTCTATAAACAATATATATTATATACATGTACTCGATATGACTGAGGCTGTATAAAGTATTTAAAAAGTAATTTATATTAACGTAAATTCACTCTCGTGTTGTAGTACTATCGTTTTAAAAGTTAAATTTATTCGCAAAGTGTGTACTAATTCACTGTGCGTCGTGTCATATAGGTACGTTGGTATTCTAGGTATTTCAAACTCGCCAAGTATTCCCGGAAACGTTTAAAAGTTTCTGTGTAACGCGATCCGATAGGGAAAAAAATCAAACAACATCGAAGCAAAAATATCTTGGATAAACAAGTAATAATTAGTTTTGTATAGTAGAAAAAATAAGTTACCGAGTAAAATATGTTTTTTTTTTTATAAATTAATTGTTCCAACTTGAGAAATGTGTAAAAAATAGTCTTATGACTGCGTGCTACTCGGATGAGTTTAGGACGTAGGCCACGTATAGTTTTATATTTTCTTATATTATATAATCAAATCCGATCGGCTAATCCTAAACATAGTGTCAATTTTCGTCAAAAAAAACCAATGGCATTGAATCCCAGCAATCTGGTAAATCAATATATGATACTATTTTCTGACAGTTTAATAATGTATAATATTATAATACAGAACGTGCGAATAATAATAAACCGGTGGCGGCGGAGCACTTGTTTTCTCGCCGACAACTTAAAAACGTAGAAGGCGCGACTTCGAATGGATTCGAAGAGATCGGTCACTCCACGAATTCACACACAGTCACACAAACACGTACATATAAACAAACATCGATTCGTACATTAGAATTTGGTCTCGTGGCGAAAATTTACTCTTATATACTACGCAGGATAAGTTGTCTCATCGGAACAGTTATATCGTTGATATCGATTATTCCCTCAATCACGTAAATGCAGTAGGTTTTTCATATTCCCGTAATATTTCACCAGCGCATAGTATATTGGTATGAGCAAATCGAAAAATCTGCTCGGTGGCGAAACCATGTAAAACACAGCAGGTTGATAATTAAAATTAAACAATGAACATTCGCTAAAGCTCGAGCCGGAGGTATAAATTAAGTATTAAAGATTATATTTAAGTTGTAACCATTATTAATTATTTCAGTGGAACTTCCTAATAATCATATGTAGGCAGATGTATTACATGAGAGTCAAAAATACCCCTATGAACAGTGAACACTATTATGTTTCCAATTACGACTAGCCTTAATTTTGTTTTTTCCTGCGGGGGTCTTCATCGCAATTTTTTTAAACAAGCAGTTCGTCTGCGATCGTAAGCGCTTTACGTTTTGTTCAATAATCGCACACCTAGAATTTTGGCCATAATGAAACAGTGGTAGGTATTCGCTTACCAACGAACCGAACAACACTGAAATACGAACACTGATTAGAGCTGCGCACTCGTTTACCAGTTGAAATTGTTACATAATCATATAATTTAATTTATTACCATAAAATGACCTATTGTCCTCTGATGAATAAAAGACGGTGTTATCCCGATAAAATAATAGGAAATTGGAAAACTGAGTGTTCTAATTAGTGGTCGTTACATTTTCATTGAGTATAGGGATCGCGTGAAAAACAGAACATTTAATGCGGGAAAGTGTTTTACATTTTAAACACACTCACAACTGACACGAAGCTTTTCTACGGCATGCGAGTATAATGATAAATATCGATTGGATAAACGGCGCCTTTTGGTGGTATACAGTCGTTCACGAGAAAATACTAGTTTCCGTATTAGGTAAGACAAAGCCAGTCATTACTGGTACAACTGTGCTGCGTCGGTTTTTTTTTTATTATTAAAACATAAATTATTTTTTTATCCTCTTTCTTATCATCCCGTAGAATATTATATTAGTGCCTACCCGCAACAACCAGAAAGTATAGCAGGTATGTGCTGTGTAACGAGTATAGAGACTGTAGTTTTATTTGTCAAGTTTTTCAAGTTTCCGACGAAATGCAGCAAACACGTGTCAGTGTGTCATTAATCCTGCAGCGGGACTCGATACAACCCAGAAATCAGCTTAAAACACGATTACGCATAGTTGTACTTGTATGTATGAATTGTAATCACAACACGTAGGTACTCGAAGTTTTATAAAAGGAATGCACACGCCGAACGACCGACCGACTTGGTATTTTTTCTCGATTTTTTCCCTCTGTCACGGTCTATAATAGTACGATCATAATATTATTATATTATCATACACAGTACCCATTCACAAATTGTTTAAACCTATATCGCATCATTCGGACGCGTATAGAAATCGTTTTCGAGACACCCGTTATAGGTTCGCGGTATTACTGGGGTCTAAAAATCACGTAGATCAGATAATGAGTGCGCAGCGTGGTAAACGAGAGAAAAAGTTCAGAACAAAATATATTTCGATCATTAATGTTTCGAAACTACGTACGATTATTTTCAATAGCCCAACAGTGGGAGGTAGACTCCGGGGATCCGAAAACCCTCTTTTCAGTCACGCCATCACTGTTGAGTATCGTTGTGATGCGTGCGTACACGACGACGATGATGAACGATGATCCTTCGCGGGCCCCCGGCAATTTACCGCCGTTCGACCGAGTGTGTTTTCAATTCCAAGGTCCGGTTCGCGTAAATAACACTTCTATTATTACAGCCCGATGTAGGTATGTTACGCGCGTGTGCCCACACACACACGACACACATATGTGTTATATTCGAGTTTTCGTCTCGTTCCGTTGTAATCGGTACACGTCGTACAAGTTGTACATAATATACGTATACGTTGTGGCCGACCGATGTTATTACGACCGATTTTATGCTCTGTGACGTACGTATACTCTGTATTTACGATAACTTAATATAAACCTTCCGCTCTCTCTCTCTCTCTCTCTCTTCAGCAGCATCAACTGAGCTGCGAAACAGATATATGTATACTTCGCACATTTCTATACTGTAGACTAAAATTTCGATTAAAACATATTATTACATTTATTTTCTTTTATAATTTATATACCCTTTGACACTCTGTACCTGTACAAAAGACAACGACGATTGCGTGATAATACCGTCTAAGACTATGATAACCAAAGAGTTATTGTGTGATCCCCGAAAAAAAAATAAGAAATTAAAAAACTCACGTGTCCATAAATTGATCACATCGGTTCGGTGTGGCAACATTGGATGAGGACAACGTTATGTGCGATTGTTTTACTCCGTTGTGTACTCGATGAACAATGATATTATTATTATATAATACCTCACATGGGTCATTATTATACATTATAATACAAGCTCATATATACGGATACGGAGTGATCAATTTATCGTATAGGATATTCGTGCGTAAAAGTAAATACATTATAAGTGTTTCGTTTTAAAGCCAATCACCCCACGTGTAATTAATATATATATATATATATATAACGAAAAGAACGCGTTTTCGCATCGGTAAACTTTGAACGTGCACTTAATCCATCATCGCATACGTTACAGCAGAAACGTATTATACATTGTAATAGGAAGTGCACAATAATGATTTTCGTGCATACCTGCTGCAAGTGAAAGTCATTGCGAATCTTAAATAATTGGTTTTCAAATGCATGCGTATACCCTATATATAATGTCGACGTCGTGGCTGCATTCAGTTCAAAAGTATTAACATCGACTGGTTGGGGGGAGGGGGTGATCAGTTATACATCACGGAGATAATAGTATTTTCTCAAATGACTTCGACATACACAGATGTACTATATATACGCAATGGTCTTAACCGGTTAACGCGCATAGATTATATATGTATAAGTAGTTTTGAGATTACCGCATAGTCGCATAGATAAGTGCAATTAAAAACTTTCACGGTAAGGAACAAATCTGTGGAGTAACGTAATTAATTTAGTTTACATATATACCTATATATTTTTGTATGTATCATCCGCTCGGTGTTTTTTAACGGCCCAGAAATAATCCGTAATAATATTTATTCAAATTATTTGAGTATCGTGACTAATGAGCAATATTACTGTAGGATGAGTGATTCGAAAATCGTTAAAATAAATACTATTATCTACGTGACCGTGGGTTTAAACGTGATTGTTTATTTGCCTGTACATATAATGCATAAGTATCAGCACGTTTACGAAATTTGAACAAACAGATACAACAGACGGTCGATAGTATTACTCGTTTGACGACATTTTTTGCAATGAAGAAAAATGTATTTATTGTTCGGGTGGGTTAAAATGATACATTATGTATACAATTATACGAATATGTATTAAACATGTTTAATGAAGGTTTTGTTGGTATAGTAGAACGCTAATACTCAATAGTAATTATTTTTTGTACATAAAACGTATTCAAACTATACATTTATGACACAGACATACATTTAAAAAGTGCCTATATATATTATATACTCAACGAAAATTATTTATTTTACTACATGACTGATTATTATTAAATTAAATCGGTAATAGTAATAAATACCTACTATAACATAACTAATAATGTATAGGAAATCATTCGAAATGAGGCGTTATTATTCGCAGTGCAGAAGATGTAGCGATGACATTTATGTTAACATTTTCTGGTCAATAAACCGCTCGTTATATTATGCGTATTATGGAAAAGAAAATCGTAACGATAATGACAATATTACGTTGAAAGGCGAAAGTCAACGGAGAATAAACGACGACAACGAGTTGAATATTAATATTGTCCGGTGTATCGAATTCGCAAAACAATTTTTCTCTCGGATATTACGACCATAATGATAAAACTGATATAAGTCTGCGATAATTGTCTACTACACTAGCCCGGTTAATCGATCACAGGTTTCCAGGAGCAGGAGAATAATCATAATGATATGATGTTTTTAGAAAGTTCCAGACGTTCGGTTTTAAACGTTTCAACGGTTCAACGGTGACATGGCGAAAAATCGTAAATCAGATTAGTAGGTAGTAGCTACATAGCATGTGTGTGTGTGTGTGTGTGTGTGTGTGTGTGTATGCACTATGCACACGTACGTATGTTTTTCTTTTTGTTTGTATGTACAACGTTAGTTCGATTATAGCGCACGCGTAGGTGTGTATAATTTTTACCAGCTCTATTAAATCGAAAATATTCTAAGTGCACGTCTCATTTTTCAGGTCGTCATCATACACTTGTACCATATGGCTAGTTAATATAACCCGCGATGTGTTTTATTCAAAGCAATTCGTACACGTGCATAAATAACAACTTAATACATTATATAATATTCTATGCGTATACTATCGTGTGCGTAATGCGTTTGCAAATTACCACTAAATGAAAACATTATCGCACCGAAAATCGGTAATTTTTTTTTTTTACAGTTGAACTATACTTCCGGCACGCATAGTTCCCCACCCTCATTCACCATATCTATACATTAATTATATAAGTTTATGGGTATGTGTGTGCGTGTGTGTATATTTATGTACGAGTATAATAGTTTTTTAAGGAAATTCCCATTAGCCCAAATGAATTTATGAATTTTACTTGACATGTGACGACACGAGTAGGTATACATAGATATTATATATATATATATATATATATATATATATATACATAAGTAAACGTTTCATACATATTTCATCTCAAGATAAGTATATTACTACCCAAATTTGAATCATCATATTATTATCATTAGAATGAATCTGAGTTTTTCAATACTTTACAGTAGGTATATAACAGTATAATTGCTATCATATCACGCGGCGCCGACACGGTGAAAATATATAAATCGTGATATAATAATATATACGTATATGAATGGTACTAATGCATATTATAAAATAGTGAGAGTATATCATAATATATGTATATGAATATAGGTAGTGGTTCATTGTAGTTGAATGTTGTAGTTGAATATCACGCGTAAAAGACTTCTATGATTTAAGATATTACTTTTACGAAAAGTATTATGACGTGCGAGAAATAATTCGAAAATATTCATATTACACAAATTTCCAGTTTTTTTTTATATATAATATATTAATATACCATCTACTGGAGTTTTAATGGATTACAATTTGTTCTTATATGTATATTATTTAAGTACGATATCGTATTTTTTATTTCATCCACCGTTCAAAATATATAAAATGTAAAGTTTAATAACGTAGTCGTATTTCTATTCGTATTTCTAAACTCGAGTACTTAACAGGACTGAACGTGAAAATAAATAACACGGTTCGATGGACAACGGATGGCGGCAACGCGTAATAAATATCGTCACACGACAGTCATAATACTTATACAGTCGCTGCAGCAGTGTTATGTATTATATGTATGTACAAAAACATACCTGTCTACATTTTAACAGTTCGCACGTATAAACTAAATGTTTCGACGAGATCGAGTTCCTCCACGACAAACTGCATATGCAAATCAGCGGAGCGTATTTATCAGAGAGATCAATTCAAAGACGTTCTTTTCGTAAGTATCGACAATTGCCATTTGCCAGTAATCATGAAGATTTATTTGAAAATCCAATTTATTGGCATCTGAGTATATTGCAGCTACTCTTCGTGTATCATACGAAATGTAGCAATTATGTACGTTCGCAAACAGATTCGCAGACCGAAGCTCTTTCCGCGCGATTTCAAAGCGTGCAATCAACGATTATTATTATTATTTCGTTACCACGCTGGAATCTGACGAACTCTCGCCTATACGCGGATCGTTTTCCGCAGTTTCCCTGTTCGGTAAATATGCCTTTCAGGGAACAGAAGACATGTAATAATAACAAGACATAATTTATTATTCCATAGTATGCTATACATCGTACGATAAGCGCCGTAGTAAATTCAACAATCGATGACGACGCACTGTTGTATCAGTATATTTTATACACCACATAAGAACTTCTAAGAGAACGGCACACCCGACTGTGAATCACAGACGTACATCAGCGTAAATTTACGTTCAGTAGAACCAATTTTGTGTAGTTACTTTTAATATTAGAATTAGAGTAAATAGATCTATTACTCGAGAAAAATTATATGAAAGAACATCATTATCCACGTCTCCTCGTATGCTTTTACAATGTTCTAATTTTCAAGCAGATTTCCAATCCATGAGATATTACAATTTATAAAGTCATAACTCACTTAAAAATGTATGTTGTTCTCTTTAAGTTCTATAATAGGTCAGTTTATTTCAATACCTAAGCTAACAAAATTAGGTTAACCGAATACAAATTTGCCAAGTTGTATGTTTGTTGTTGGACGGAGACCCGCTTATACGGATGTGGACCCATAGAAATATTTGTATGAAACAATTTAATTCTAGTTTTCAGTTATTATTATACTGTTATTTTAACGATTTGGCTGGTAAAAAAAAATCTGCATTTTGGACCTTAGGGGTTCAATAACAATTTTACATCGAATTAAGGGAGTCTGCACATTACAAACAATTTTGAGAAACACTGCGGCATACTTATTATTATTATTATACTGTGCGCACAGTTGGTGGTCGTATCCGATGCGGTTTTGTTCCGGCGGCGATTTCCCGGCTGACTTAAGCGGCGGGTGTCGTCACCCCAGAGAAATCCGCAGCGGTCGCGGTCCACTTGCCACGAGGATTTTCAGCCAAAGAATCATACTCACACGCACACACACACACACACACACACACACACTCGCACGCACTTATTGTCACGTGTATTGCCCCGTCACCCAGCGCTGCTCGCGTTCGTTCACTTGTCACTTCACGTTCACTTCACGACGGCAGTAGTTTCCGGAGAGATTTCGCGGTGTTGATTTTTCGTTTTTGTTTTTTTTTTCATTTATACTTTTTGCGCGTTTCATTTTTTTTTTTCTGATTGCATGCGCACAATCCATTGTGCGTATTATAAACGACTGATTTCGCGAGACACGATCGTCGTTTATTGCAGTACACGAACGCGCGATATACATGTTATTGCAGTATTATAATAATGCATTATATAATATTTTGGTCGATTAAACGCGTGTTTTATATATGAGTTTTACTATGCGCAAATGTAGAAACATTAGAACATAATAACTGCAGTTACCGATTCGTTTTCGCACGCATATTATGACTATCGTAAGAGGGGGGGGGGTTAGAAGATTCGAAAAACAAGAACAAACGGCGCATAATATGTGGTGTAAGCAAACGTAGGGATTGCATATATCTTAATATTTTAGTTGTGACTATAATAATATAATATTTGTATTCTATACGAAAACGACGGTCAACAGATATAACATATATGTATATATATATTATATTATGATATTCAAACATTACGACGATGTGCGCCGAGTTAATTACAAATGTACAATATTCGACTTTCTGTTCGTTTTACATAGGTAACCCATAACTTATACAGTTTAACCTCGCACGCCAGAAGCGCTGTGTCAACGAGTCGGTTTTACAATGACAATATATACTGTTTTATTTTTAACGATTTCCAAAGTAGTTAGTTATATTGCTCGTATTCGTTGTTGGCGTCAATACAATCGCATCGCACAAAAATACAATAATATAACAAAACGGACAACAACGGGTTTGAACCCTCATAATATATACGTATATCCTCGCAGACGATACAACTCGATCACGGTTACCTAACCTAACCTAACCGTGAACTCGACGATGAGTAATGACATATTGAAACGCACTCATGCGGTCCACTATGATAATGCGAATCGCGAATTAATATATCTAATATACATTTTATGTATCTATAGTACCGCTGTAGGTACGGTAAGTGTATTATGAACTACAATATACGCGCGCGCGATTTCCATGATGAATTCGTTACACGCGAGACGCTGAAATTAGCCCAAGCCCTTATGTCGTGCTATTACTGTTGTTATCATTAAATTATACTATGTGAATCTATAGACTGTATTATAATACTGTATAGTTTTAGAACGGTGTCTTCAGATGGAAAAAAAAAAACGCCAACCTACACATCGTTTCAATGTTAACAACAATTGCAGTTGGCGCGATAAAATTGCATAATTTTCGTATGCAGTACACATGCAGCGACCTATATATATATATATATATATATATATATATATATATATTATACATAATATTATAATATATGGTGTATTATGCGTGTATGGGCGGGGTACTTACACTATACAGACGTTTTCAAAACGGCTGCAGAAATTTGCACGTGTCAAATTCGTATATAATGTACAATAATAATACCTAATACGTCTTCGTCCACGCGCACATTAGTCTCGCATCGACCGATTTTTCCGTACGTTTACCGTACGATAAAATAAGCGAGGCATTTGTATGCAGTCGAACGGTGCCACGCGGTTTTCGATTAAATTATTATCATTATAACTTATTTTTCGACCGAGTGTGTGAATTAACGTATATTGATCATACGTTTTAAGACCACCACCGCTCTCGTCGAGTTTTATGCTATTTATATTCGCGCACATAGAGTGTTTTTCTCCATACTGTGCAGTGCTAGTTTTCGTCGTCTGCTTCGGTACAATAACAACAGGTAGCGATATTGCAGAGCGTGCGCGGGCGTATACGTATATAATATAATTTCTATAAAAATTTTTTTTTTTTTTTACTCCTGTTATAACGATGCGTAGTACGCTATTATATTATACAGGTATATACTCTTTGCACCCCGCATCCATTTCTAACCGAATACGTTTTACAAAATGCGATTATATATACTACACTCCTGTTTATTATTTTCTCATATCCACCGTCGCAGCAGTAGAGCATACGATATAACCTTATCCGGAGACCGAGTATTATCTACTTTATTCCCGTTCCGTCGATCGTTCATATCGTATTTAAAGTAATCACATCTCATCATATTACAATATATTATAGAGTATAGACACATAACATAAGTCGATACATTTTATAATTGTAATTATTTCTCGCACCATTGATTGTGCAGTTGATTATTATTATTATCGCTATATTGCTATTATATAGGTACTGTTATGGTTGTTGAACCGTATAGTCATACACGAACGCAATGTGAAAAGCTTATACTTAATTAATTGAAAAAAATCGTGTAAACAATCACTTAACCTATTGGGAAAAAACTTGCCTTTTTTAATTTATTTGAAATACATTTGAGATACATGTTATTATGAACATTTCAATGTATCTCAATCCGAAATCAAATTATTGGCTTTATAGTGAATGTGAGTTTATGCGAGGGTATGTACAAACCAATTGGTTGAAAATCTATTTGAATTCTTGGTAAAGTCTACTTTAGATCAACTTTCACACTGTTTTGATTTTGTTTCCCATCAGTTTTCAAAATCCTTATCCTTATATATATATATATATATAATATCTAAAATCTTTATATAGATATACTATATAATATACAGAATATAGTAACGCGAGGTCGAGTGCATATTTTAATCACGATCGAAACGGTCGGGTTGATAGACGACGACGAATTTATACGAAACGTGTCTTCTCTTTCTCTCACTTGCTGTCGGATTCGCATAATGTTATTACTATCATCGTCGATAAACCTTTGGCTGACACATAATATTGAGTGTTCACGAACGGATTATGCGGAAAAAATTAACAATATAATATATACATACATATATATATATATATATATATATATATAGGTAAAAATATAATATTTAATATTTAAGTATTAACAGCCACCCGCACTACCGAATTGGCATCGACTCAACGTTCGTGGCCTTGCTAGCATAATATTCGATTCAATCGCACACGTACAACGCACTTGTACACGCTTACATGTATCATTATTATTGTATAGATCACGTTTTTCGCGAATAAATCGGTCGCCTTGCGAATACGAACGCGTGTTTTCGGTAACGTATTTCCGCGATCTGCATTTGCTACTGCATGTAGCAATAATAATAATAATAATTGTAATATAACACATTACAACTATATATACACGCGTAGCCACGGACAAACAGCGAACGCGCTACCATGTACGGTACGACCAATGTCAAGGGTTCCACACGTATAATGACATACGTAATAATATTATACATCGTGCATAGTCGTCGTCATCAGCGTTGCGTCGGTCTCTTTTACGATGATATTGTAATTACATATTTTATTTTTTTCGTCTATTTAATATAGTTAATATACAAGTTTTTTTTTCTTTTCCGTTGTGATTGATCGAACGTCCTGCGGTCCAAGGGTATATCGCGCATGATGCAACCAGCGGCAATTAATCGACGCCTTTCCGTGACAATAATAAATAATAGATACATAATCGATGTGCGATGGAAACCGCGAAAATATACCACAGCGCAGTGTTTATCATAATAACCGGTTAAAGCTTTAACATAAAATATTCGTATCGTTTCCTTTTGCCGAGTACTGCTGCGAAGCTACGGAACGCGTACAAAGGATTCGAAACGTCACAGAATTGTACTCTGAAACCGTATATGTATACACGAAACATCGTTATTATGCATCCGGAGAAAAACGATGTTTATTCATTGGTGCATACAGGGAAAAAGTGTAGACCATTTCTAAGTGTCGAATAAGCACTCATTGCAGAATATCTTTTCATAAAATTTCTTATACGAAATCATGAATAATACGCGTAAACTTAGTCGTAACATGCAATTATTTTAGCATTTAGCACTGTGAACCTAGCACCGTTGGTATTTTTTTTCTATTATAAATTCGTACACAGTTGTGCAATGTTATCGACTGTCCACGACGTGCGTGCGCGTGTTCAATAAATGTGCGGTCCTACGGTAGACGAATGCTCTGTTTGATGGTCTTTTATTTTTTCTTGGATGATTGAAAATCGCCGTTACGACGAGTCGCGTACGTAACATAACAGATAAAGAGTGTTACCTGCAGCAGCTATATAAAGCACAAAATCGCTTGTATGTGTGTGTGTGTGTGTGTGTGTGTGTGTGTGTGTGTGTGTGTGTGTATGTGTTTGTACTCTGTAGGAGGTATGAACCGGAAACGAAATAGAAAACACCGGCCACCGTAAAAGTATTTCTAATTTTCTTTATTACACATATTTCCTTTTGACTTTTTTTTCTTCCCCACCTCATTATATATTATATCAACACACGCATCACACGCACACACAACAGTAAAAATGGTTTTTATTGGACTTTGTGACAGCGTTAAGTCGTCTGTAAAACTGTAAAACTATACACCTGTATGTACTCACACTTGCGTACGCAAATCATAAGTTTACGGTTGTCGCACACTCCTGCAGTATATACGCATAAAAATTCCACTGGACCAGATTTCCGGTTATGTATCTACTTGGTATTATATCCCAGTTACTCGTACTGCACTCTCGGTTTAGACACGTGAAGTTGATTATATTGAACATACTAAGAATATATGAACTTAAATCGTAATCCAAACCGAAGGAAAACTGCCGTTGTTCAAATCACGGTCACGGAATAACACACAATACGGCATCTACATAAAATGTATTTATTCGTTATTACTACTTATTATATACAATAAGGAACATAATTAGATACGTATAGCCGTATAGGTATAGGACATATTGATACACAATACATTTGCCGATGTTTTTGCTGGGTGCATTGTATTTAAGTATTATACAAATATTTTTGACTTTTTTTTTAAAACTACGTGATTATAACTGAAAATATTTTGAAATGGGCACGACCAACAGTGTAATACTGATATTGTTATAATTTTTCAATTTTATCAGTTTTCGAATGATTTAAATCGAATAAGATCGATTTCAATAAGTTATACGTAAGCGTCTTTTTTACGAATGTTTATATAATTTCCAATCTATTCGGTTTATGGATGTTCATAATTTCCTACCTCCTAATACACCTATGATGAACATATTATCTTATAAATCAGTCGATGTGGTATATATGTCTCACGTTCGTTCGATGATTCGTTTTAAATATTGAATAGAGTGATAGTTATAACTGATAATCATATGACAAAATACACGAGTATACTGCTGTATAAAGTGAATGGAGGATAGGTATGAAAACGACGCACTGTATCATAGGCGTGTTCAGACTTTGGTGGCTCAAGGGGCACAACAAATTTTTAAATTATGAGACCTATTTTATATTCTGAATCATCTTTTAGAGTGATGAATGTATTGATTCTACAATGTGTTTTTTTTGTGTGTGTCTGTATACAGCATAACTAGTCGAAATAATGCTTCAATTTCAAACTTTGGTGGTGGTTTCTGATGACAAAATGAATATCCTTGGTACATTATAGAGATCAAAAGTAAACATTTTCCAACAGTTTTCAAAAAAAATTGAGAAAAACAAAAAAAAAGTGACGGAAAAACGGGAATTTTTACGCAAAACCCCTCTAAAATGTTACCTGTAAAATGAATGCCCACGTCGGAGGCACAGTCTACCAGGGGGGGGGGGCAGTGCCCACCCGGCCCCTCCCGTAAACACGCCTATGCACTGTATTCGGGATCCTCGATCACCGCAGTACCGCGGTACTTTAAATTTATTTGAAACTGTACAACAGTATGTCAATTTTCAGTATAAAAGGAACAGTGTATATATAGTAAAATAATTCTCGTAGATGCAGTAGAGTCGTATGCTTTAGATGTATGGGAGAAGAATGAGAGATGGAAAATAGTCGTTATAACAATAGATGCGCAAACTCGAACCCGCGTGGTACGATTAATCACATATGCCTAGTTAACGTCAATATCATAATGCGATAGCATAATGTTATTATGACGTCGTCCAACTACTACTGTCTACTTTAAACTATACCTATATACAGCTAAATAGGTAGGAAAAACATCAGTCTCGCTTATACAATTGAAACGAGTTATTTTTTTAAAATTTTTTCACAATGGTTTAATTTTTTTTTTTTTATCCCCTGGCGGTAATTAGGGTACATATACTCTTGTTATCTAAACCTATATACGTACATAATATACTAATATGCTGCAGAATCGAGTACAATAGACGTCAATTATTGTCACATCCTGCGAATAAGCCTTTTTCCGATTCCCGCGGAGAAAATATAATAATAATATATATATATAATAGGTGTGTATATGTATTAAATCTGAAATCACATTTATATGTACTCACGCGCTTAGTTATTATTGTTATTACTATTACTATTATTGTTCACCGGGACCCATTGTGTTTGTTATTAATCAATTTTTCTTTCTTTCCACACGTGCATTAAGCGTGTATATGACATAATATTATAATTTATTTATATAGGTGTACACAGTGCACACACTTTTCTGCGCAGCACGTATATATATATATATATATATATATATATTCTTATTATTAAAGTCTTGGCCGCGGTGACCAAACGTATATCATGCATCGCATATCGCGATACGACTATAATATGGCTATATACGTAGGTTTTCTTTTTACATAAATACCCGCAGTCGGCAATAGTATACCTGTGATAAATCGTCTTATCGGTCGAGTTGAAATTATTCTACAATATTATGGCATGGCACCTCTGTACACATACACTGTATACGTATTATAATATCGCAATGCTGCTGTATAATCGCATACACACATTGTAACGTGCGTCTATTGGCGTCGAGTGAAGGGAACAACGACAGTGCACATGACGACGTTATTTAGGGCTTGGGTACCAATATTATACAGTAGGTACGTCGTACATATACATTATACATTTATTATTTAATGAATAGGGCGGCAACATGCGATGTGATTTAATATACACAAATTAATACACCGCTTAATATTATTGGATGAATAAAAAGTGATTAGTTCTTTTTTTCCCAATATACAACACCTATAGTTATTAGAGCTATTATTTATTATAATACGTACATATCCTCGACGACCCGCGTAATTCGAACGGTATGCTTATAGCCTATAGGTGAGTAACGCACGTATTGTAATTGTATTACTTCACGTTTTTGCGCGCAATAAATCATGCATTTGTTCGGCGAACGGGTTTTTTTTTTCTTAATATATTAAACTTAAAAACAGTTGTGGTTGATCAGGGTCGATTGAAAATTGAAATAGAGTACATATACGTTGTCATAAAGTATCATTATACGTAATGCGTGTATATATATATATATATATATATATATATATATATATATATATATATGTATATGATTGTAAATATTATAAATTATATACACATTAAAATGCGTGTAGACCGGGACACTATGATGTTAGTACTGAAGTATTAAATTTTACCTACGGCCATTCATGCTATTAATTATATTTGTATATTAATATGAAGTGTGAGTAGGTAATAGGTATGTACGTGAATGTGTGTGTATGTGTGGAAATATTTAGTCAATTCAGCTGTACGCGCGTGCGCGTTATTCTCGAACAAGAATCGCCTCGCACACACAACTTTTCATAAAGTATAATTTGTATGTTAATAATACTTAATAGTAATAACAATAATAATATTGCACGTTAATGTACAGTTCGGGTAATGGAAAATGTTGTACCCTAGCTGTAAGATGTAAGTGTTGTACAACTATATAGGTAGTACTGGGTATAATGCGTGTTTGCAAAGGCCGTGGAACGATATATGTGGTGCATAACTGCGACAGTGGCCGGCACAGGCACTCTTGCGTACATTCAAATCTGCAGGTATACCGTATATACTTCACAAATATATATTAATATAAATACTTATTTCTAATATTATTAACATAAATACGTGGTCTCCCCCGAGTAGTCCGAACACACCGCAGTATTGCAACGAGGATTTTCACAAAAGTCGATAGTAACGTTATTGCATTTTACAGGGCCGAAGCCCGAAAGACAGACATTTTAAGGCAAGTATTTAAAAAACTAGCATAAAAATTCGTTTTCATACTCGGCCCCAACATGAACTTTGGGGGTTTAAATTTCGAAATTACAATATTTTTTAAACGTCATAATATCGAATTTATAATATAAAATACCTACTTTCGGACAATTATTTATTTTTACTGTTTTCGAACATTTGATACTTCCACGTCAGAAAAGATTCAATGAAAAGCAGAAAACTCAATAAAGTATTTTTGCTACTTAAATATTATTATTATTATTATATATAATCATGTATGATAAATTAATACTTAATATTATATTCATTCAATGCCTATGGCTTACATATATTTAAAATTGATCTAAACTTTTTCGTCCCCTCCCCCTTTTATTTTTACATCTATCCCTGATTATAAACAGATACCTACGTCTTACACCGTATGTATTTAAGCAGTACATATAATACTCCTATACCACTTCTCATACATTTCTAAAAACTTTCTTACAGTTATAATAATATACTAATTGTGCGTACGAAATCGTTTTTGTTTCTACGCTACGCATACACCGGCGTGCAAAGCTGTGTAATTTGTTATGTATGTTCGTCAAGCTGAATATTATTTAAACAGGTTTTGAGAAAATAATGTACTATAATGCGCATACAAATCTACGGGAATGAACGGATTGAACGGATTGAAGATTATAGCAAAGGATTCGACACGGTCCATAACGTTTACGGTCCAAGAGCATATTATATAGGTATCGTAGGTACGTATTTTACAAACACCCATTGATATAAAATAATTGCAAGCGAAATATTTCGTGTCGAAAAACTTATAGAAACGCAACATATAACGCGTAGGCATATCCAAGTGCGTGTGTCGTATATATGCGTTCTACGAATCGTTTAAACTTTAAAAGGTTATTGAAACGGGTCTAGAAAGACCACCAACTTATTATAGACTATATATTTATTATTATTATTATTATACCTATGTATACGTGAATAATTATTTATCGTATCGACGATAATTCACATTGTTTATCGGTCGATTCGTATATCGACGACGGTGCGTGTGCGCGCATAAATCGACCGACCGACCGACATGTACGAAAGTCCTCGCGTGCGATCCGGCTAAATAATAATAATATTGTTATTAGTATGAAGGTCTTAATATGCTATATAGCTGTAACAGTTGCAGCAGCACAATGCGCATATAATTACCGTATTTTTTCAGTGTAATACGTGTATACACACACAATAATAATATATCACTTTATAGTCGTTTGCACGCGTTATTAACCCGACGTCGTTGTCGTCGTAAAATATCGATAGCCGTTTTAAAACTGGTCGTCGTCGTCGTCGTTGACTTTCACGAGCGACCGTCCGAGTGTAATAATAATAATAAAAATAATAATAATAATAATAATAATAATAATAATAATAATAATAATAATAATAATAATAATAATAATAATAATAATAATAATAATAATAATAATAATAATAATAATAATAATAATAATAATAATAATACTGCTATTACCACCACCATTGTATACTAAAAATATGGACTTTTCTGCACCAGACGGGATAATAATGTAAACAGTCATAATAATAATAATAATAATAATAATAAACAATAAATATAAAACGGATGCCGGCTACGGCATGACGGAGACTTAAGACTAATGCGATGCGCGCGCGAGTGAATTATACATAAATAAATGTATACACCTACACGCACGCACACACGAGTGTACGTAGAGGTGTTATACCGGTACATAAAAATATAATACGGCAAAAGGCATTAAATACGTATTATATATTTTGATGGTTGGTATGTATTGTATATAAATGGAATATCGGTGACTTTCTCCACGCGCGATTTAAAGGTCACCACGGCCTGATTTTCCACGTATATACTAAAGAGTTTAATGCGCCGAAATTCGCTTTCGTCCACTCCAGGATATGTGTGTTAACTGCCGTCCTATAATATTATTATACCATGCCCGTAAACGCGTATTTCGGAATTGGAATAGATGCGTGCACGCGTGCGCGGGTCGTGCAAGAAGTGCGCGGACGGGGAAAGAAAATTACGATGCACGATTTTATACGTATCCGAACGCGGTATCTATTAATTCTGATGTACTAATTTATTCGGATGCAGTCATATAACATATATATATATACGTAGAAAGTCTACTTGTTCAGCAAATTATATAGTACATACTAAGAAATGATCGAAAACAAGATGTTTTGTTCAAAAGCTAATAGATTATGACTAAAAATCAATAATAATAACCTATTGTTATTGAAATGTATAATCATTAACTTATAAGTTATAATATTATACATTTAACAGTGATTTCTCTAGAAAGATGCAATTTGTATTGCAATTAAGGACGTATTGTGAAAAACTTCATAAGTATTGTTTAGATACTCTCGGCAATTCTGTTTATTTGATTTAATGACACCGTTTTTTGAACCATTACTTGATAATAATATTTTCAGTTCAGATCTGTATTTTTTAAATTATGTTTATGAAAACATGTGAATACATTTTCGAATACAAATTATCAGGAAAAGTTTAAATTTAAATCAACTCTTCATTTTCATGCCCAAATATTTTTGAAAGAACAGCATTTTGAACATAATAGTAGTACTTTTAAATTTGATTTTTTGATTTTCGAACACAAAACGTAACTAAACTTACCGTATACAATAATTGACTTTCTCGTTATAATACTTTATATGTACTAATTATACTTTATTATAATAGTTAAAACACTGACTTTTGATAACAAAAACAATAATTTTATAATAAAATTATTATAACCAACTGGCACTAAAATAAAAAAATCCATCGAAATATATACTATAATACATTGACCGCAAAACAACAACAGATAATTAAATAAAAATATGTTTGTTTTACATTTTAGTGAAAAGGCATTGTAATTATTATACTGTCAAAAAGTCGTATATAGTCGATAATATAGTACCACAATATTTACAATCGATTGTTATTGGCATTTTTATTATTATATTATTATTATTATTTATATTATAACACAATAGTATATTAATTATTAACTCAATGAACCACGACAATATTACATACAGAAATAATATAAAATAGTGTAATAGAAACTTACGACTAGAAAGGCTACCCAATTCATATATCCTTAAATATTTGATTTATCTTGCAGTTGCCGGTATCGTGGATATAATATATAGGTATCTGCCGTATTAATGTATAGGTAGGTACCCAACTTAACCTATAAGAAATAAATGATATCGGTAAAAACGATTGTTGCGTTTTTTTTTGTATTGGGCACTTAAATATTATCAATTAAAACTGATCGCGCGTCAATATTCTGCAATAATACACAATAATGGATATCACCCAACAATCGGGTTAACGATATTCTCGAAGAACCGTCTTTGTTTAATCCGTTATAATCATTATTATTGTATACCGTGGTTTCAGTAACCCATCTAATTTTTGAAACAAGTATAATACATTAATACGCTCGTGAGTCGCATCAAGTACACATAATTATATTAATACATACATTTTAACTAGTGTGTGCGCGGAAAACAGCTGAACCGTATGATTTGTGTATGCGTACGTTTCGCAATACACCGCGTGCATTTTCGTTTTCAATGTTGTACTTCGTTTACTCGCAAAATATATGACAAATATAAAGAAAAAATAAAACTAGATAATAGTAAAAAAAAACAAATTTATTATTCTTCAAGTTCCCGCGAATAATATAACTACTTACTTGAAATACACGATAGTCTTTATAGTTCTATACTTACGTAGCTATACGTATTATTATGATACGCGGATAATAATATTATACTTTATATTACATCTTAATTATATCCGTAGAGATTTTTTTAACGTTTAACATTAGTTTCCTCGGATTATTATTTTTATAATTTATAGTAATTTTACGCTAAACAATATATTTAATTATTGTTTTTATTTTTATAGGTACCAGTGTTATTGGTGGTTTTCACTTTTTCATTTTGACAACATTAATTATTATGAAAACGATGTTATCGTGTACATATTGTATACCGAATATAGTGAATCATAAGTATTTAACGTTTATGCGAAGGGTGAGCAAAAATAACATACAAATTACAATATTATATTTAAATTACCATAATGGTAATTTGTAGCAATATATTATTATTATTTTTATAAAAAAATATTGTTTAGGTTCCTATTTTTATACACGTTTTTATTCAGATACAAAAACAGATATGAATGCGACTTATAGCCTATCCAAAGACTAAAATATTTCTCTAGCTAACATTCAGAAACCGCGTAAAAAATTAATGATGTGAACGAATTTTATTAATTATTCGAATAGTTGCGTTAGAGAAAATGTAAGGTAGATATTGGTTATTGGTTATGAGGGTATCGATATTTCCGACAAAAATATCGATATTTTAAAAAATTGATGTTTACCTGAATAATTTTTATGAAAAATTGTACCTATTTGAATGCCTGTTACAATTCAAGAGTGAGGATAGTAGTCAGAAAAAAACTTTTAAAATGATAATATAATATTAAAAACTAAGAGTATCTACACTACATACAGATACATCGGTACATGTATATGTCTTGTTTCTACCAAATTGACATCGACATTCTTATGTCAACTATATTCAGTTAGATTTATTGGTCCTGGACACGGAGCGTGAAGAGGGTTCGAAATTCATCACCGAGACTCAAGCCGCTATTTGCGTTGAATGTTGAATGTATAAATCTATGCGTGAAGCTTAACTTTATGGTTGTATAATATCGTAGGTATATATTCGTTTTCTTGCCCGCCATCTCCCGTTCTTGTACAGGTTCTAAACACCCACAGTTGTAGTTTTAATATATTATATATATCGTCGTCATCGCCGTCGCGATTGTTATCGTTATCCTATCGGGAAGCTCTGCGAGAGCCTACGACGGGGGAGAGGGGGGTAGCGACAAAGAAAGCGATGCCTGCGGAGGTAAACGTCGTCACCGAGAAACAATACAACAACAACAACAACAACAATAATAAAAATACTTATAGTAATAATAATAATAATTTTATAACATTATGTTTTGTTATAACGCGCATTTGGTCGGTCAGTGTTTGTCCTGGGATGGGGGGGGGGGGGTAAAAGAGTTGCAAGATGTGATGAAATCACCGGAAGACTGTACGGACGTAATAACGACGACCGAATGGAAGCACTTATCTATATTATATATTGGAATCAAACAAATACGCGAGTCGGTGTATACGAGCGTGTGTGTGTGCCATTGCGTATAAAAGTCACACAGTTGACATGGTTAACGTAGGACGCTGGGAAACCGCGGTCTCCGAGATAGCGACGCGAATACATTGTTCTGGTCGTTTGTATCCGTCGGTCTGTCGTCGTAACGGCGTAGGACGCGCGCGCGGAGAAGATTTCCCGCTCGCTCCTCCCCCGCTGAAACCCATCGGACTTGACTTGCTTTCTATTTCCTTCTCTCTCTCTCTCTCTCTCTCTCCCTTTCTCTTATTCGTTTTAACCCGCACTTACAACGTAAGGCATAAATAACGAATACGCGGAAATAGACGGAGAACATTATGCGCGAGTTCTGTAACTGCGACTCCTGGCTACGTGCTGGTCTTACAATAATGAATTATTTTTAAGAAAATGTTCATACACAGAAGATAGAATAAAGTTTTTATAGATATTTTAATTATATAAGGATTGCGATTTATTGTCAGACACGGATGATCCGGGCTAGACTTCGGAGATACGTGCTTACCTTTGACGGATATAAATGTATAATACAGTAGTAGTACTAGATATCGCGATATATAGGTTCCTGACCGATCGTTCGTATTTCATGCGCAAGCTGATTGTATTTTACTATTAAACATATATCCGTTGGTCCATGGCGGAGTGTGGTGAGCGTTTGGATTCGGGTTGTATCCATGGTTACGGAGTCTTTCAAGATAACGAGAAAATATATGAAATAACTCTCGTAGAAGTAAAATAAATGTTTTGTATAATTGTTTTATTAAAAACAGAATTTAAATTAAATGTCATTGTGAATAGTTTAATAGGTAGTCCTGCAAACACCAAGTGCCTACCTTAAATGACGAAATCGGAGTAACGGAGAAAGTGTTAACTTTCAAATAATACATATATGTACCACAGGAGTTGAAGCCATCAGACCACCTATCGCGACTACATGATGTAGTGAAAAAATCATGGAATATAGCCCCGGTTTTGTTGACAACTTGTTAATGTCAGACGAGGGACATTGTACACTACAGGGATACATATTGTATTAATATAAGTAAAAATAATTGACATTATCTTTTACGGAAATTAATCATAAGACATGATATCTTTAATCTTTAGACTCTTATAAGCTGCATAATATTAATATTAAAATGTAGATGCTGTTCTCGATAAAAAAAAATTATGTGAATGAATTGTTTTACTCCGGTGAGAGTTATTTCAAATTGTTTTATTTTTCTGGAAGAGTCTGTATTATACCATTATACGAAATTGTAATAACGGGTTATACCGCGGTTCTGATACCGCGGGGTAATAGTAGACCGAACATCATCATCGCCGTTGTTGCGCCCTGCGCGCTCGTTTAACGTATACATAATACATATACACCGTAGTAATAGTAGAGTAATTAAGACGTTTTACGTTTATTCGTAATCGAGTGCGTTCCCCAAGTAGTTCAGTTCGGTGAGCGTATATTTGTGTGTACGGCGATTATATATTATGTATATAAGTACATCTAGAATAATATAAAAAACCCCTTCAAGCGCGCGCAATAGCCTCGGGACACAAGTCGGTAGTAAAGTTGCCATACTCCGTACAGCCCCACTACGCCTGAATCCAGGTCTGGTCACCGATTGAATATTCGAAGATACATAATGCGGCTATAGAGTTGTTGCTACAATTGCAAACGCGTTAATGCGATGTGTATAAGATATTAAATATAACGCCTATATTGATAATAATAATTAATACGACCGGCGATAAACAACCTGCGGCGCCGCTGATAAGTTTTACACGAAAAACATGCATATAATATAGTGCGACACCGTTTCACATTTGAAAATCACTGGAGAAAACGCGGACGACGAGGCTCAATGGACTCCTATTATAATAGTTATTAGTATACTACAACGATAACATATGTCCATGTGGGAATAGTACGCGTAGACGCCCGACGAGATGCGTGGAAAATAATAAAATAGATCACGAAATATGTCTGAATATAAAAAAATACATGTTGGTACCTATATCTAAGATATTATATTATGATAGATTCAGCAATTACTGGACCGATTTTTACGCACTTTCTCTCAAAATGCTTCGTGATGTGCAGGAGAAGGTTTTAACTTAAGGTTATTGCAGGATAACTTTCGACATTATTAGGTTATTGGGTTTTTAGATATTTTTGACACCTTGTTAATAATGGTATCATAAATGAAAAAATCCGTTATCAATTATTATCGCAGTTAATAGTTATTGTATGGGTATGTTTTAAATTTCATCAGATTGCATTTTTCAGCCAAAATAACATATGACTATGCGGTAACCAGCGTCAACAGTAAAATAAAAACGGTTGAGTATACTGTAATAGTTGTACAACATACAGATAGATACTATTATAGTACAAGTAGATCATTCATTTTTATGTTTACAGAAGTAAATTATAAATATACAAAATAGCAGAACAAATGATGTATGTATAATGAATATTATAATGCAATCTAGCAGCAGCAAAGCATTACTGGAGCAGCGGCGCTAGTAATATACATTTTAAGATACGATATACGTTACTCGAGGGTTTGAAAACAAATTGATCTGAAAAAACATTTCGAAACAATGGCCGATTAATAAAATCGCACGTGCGGCTTACACACACAGACACAGACACAGACACACACACATCCACGCGTATATACTAAAGATTCAATACTATAATAGCCCATGTAACGGAACTTAATATATTACAAATGTTACATAAACACAAAAACATATAAAATACTGTTCAGGTCGTGCTACTTAAACTGTTTCGTTGACTTATATTATACTACGGTTACGGTCGGAGATACCGTATGTACGTAGAGTAAGTAAATATAAAATACACACGCACACTAACATATTTCTATATCAAAATGTCGATGTTGCCCTACGGGCGTAAAAACTTTCTCGATCACGACGAACGGCGGTCGTCAGTTATTATTTTAATTAAATATGTTGACATTGAAACGCACGCGTACGTCGATTTATCGCGGATTTCGACGTGTACCTGTTATTTAAAAAATCTAAATCACAACCACGGCGTAGGGATGACGAAACTAGATAAATCAAAAGAAAATTCCAGCAGCACATCGGACTCGAAAACGTTATTAGTACGCTTCTCACTCGTGTAGATACATATTATAAACGTATGGACAGGGTTTGATAAAGGACATAAAAGCTGCGCTGCAACAAATACCTACAAAAACCAAAAACGGTGTCTTGTACAATTAATTAAACATCTATAAATCGTTACAGGCTTGATCGTTTGTCGAAAATTTTATTGTACGTATTTAAGCAGGCGACGATTTTGTCAACCGAGTGCACTCACATTTCGGATTTAAATATTTTATACGAGTCGTAGGAAAAAATCCTTTGATTTATCACATTTTACTATCATTATATAGGTACTGGACGACGTTCTTATATTATTTTAACATTAAAATCAACTTTACACAGAAAACCGAAACGATATATAAGATGAAAATATTAATTCAACTCAACACGTATAACGTATCCATATAATATATGTATAGTACCTATACGCGTATGGTATTATAATAATATGACGTAATAATATGAAATCTCATCAGATAAGTATATGACGCGATACCTTAAAAATGTAAAAATCTGAGTCCATCATGTATCATATAATATTATAAATTATAATACATAAATATATAATACTACGTGCGTCTATGGTGTACTAGAGAATGCTCTGTGATGTATAATAGCACATATATTCGAACGCATTCGTATAGCCGTCGTAAGACCGCATCGACCAACGCAGTACAAATCCTATTCGATATCATCCATCAACGGCCGACTTAAACGGTACGTATTATTGTGTGCTATGCCTGTATGTATAAATTTAAATGAATTTTGTAATATTATCCGTCGGCGCGTAGGCGTGGGCTTCGCTTTTGTACATACAATACACTCGCACGCAGTGTAAATTCGTAAAAATCATACATAATATTAATACATATACACGTATATTATATACATAATCATAATACACAGCTCGATAAGTCGGACAATGTAAACAACGTATACGTGTATAACACGCGCGTCAAGTATTATAATAAAAAGTTATTTACGAATATTTTCTTAGAATATTATTAGCTTCGGGTGTACAGTATTAACAACCTGCAGCTGCGCGTACCTATGGTAATATTATAATATATTATAGGTACACACGTTTACTACGGCCGAATTATGTATTTCACTCAAAACGACGAGGAAAAACAAAATATATCGACTCGACCGGGATGTAGTTCGCTTTAACATATAATAATAGTAATAATAATAATAGTATATAATCACATACGCGTTTACGAAAAACTAAGCGACATGATAACTTTTATGAACTACTTCGCGGCGGGCATCAGTGCTGTTTTATGCGCATCAGACATTAAATTCAAGTCGTGGCAATTATAGCGACAAAAATTATAAAATATACATATAAATGCGAGTTCAGTATGTGTTTTTATTGCCTTATGATGCACTGCTATTATTCCATACGCCCGTGTGCCGCCGCATCCAAACAACTTTCGGTTAAATTATTCCGAACGGGAGAAAATGTATTTTCGCAGAGAAAACCTATATAAATTGGCACATCAAATTTAGTCGAATTTCTAAAGAGCTAAAACAGCGTATCGTTTTGTATTTACTATTTTTACCAACGTCCAACAATATTATATATACGCGAGCAGCGAGCTGCGTCCGAAACTCCGAACCACGGAGGATAACGATATTTTATTATATTGTAATATTATAGTATAGGTAGTGACAACGACGGTTCAATTAGAAACCACCGCACTGAAATGATGCGTCTCGCACTGCAATCATATAAATTGACATTTTCACCTGAGCCCACTCGTCGAACTTAAAAACAAATATTAGACTTATTATTGTAATTGAGCGTTCGCAATTTATTTATTGATCGACGTTCGCTCGTATAATAGGTCGATTGGACGTACTCGCGGACGCCGCTGCTGCTGATGATGAATCGATAGAGAGACCGCGTGCGCGCTTTTACGTTCCTATCGATATTATGATGGACGCCCGTTGCACCTATATATGCTCGTTCCGGTCTTCAAACTCCCGACGTAGGTACGTACAAGTAACCATCGCTCATTAGCAAAACAACTTATTATTATATTTAAGTTTCGATTAAGAATAATATACCAAATCGAGTGGCACTTCGTAATGTTATCGAGAAACGAACATGTAGACTGCTTGTACATGCATATACGTAGAATCGTCCCGTCTATAATTCATCACCATCATCATCATCATCATCGTCGACGTCGTATAGGTACTATTCAAATCGAAACGATCATTGCTATAGTGCTATATTCCAATTGCGTCCTATTACATTACGGAACTTTTCATGGATGTTTGAATGCTAAACCGGTATTTCGAAACAATAGCGGCGAGAACACTAAATTTGATGTTATTTTGAATTTCATGTCCGCACGTATTATTATTTTTTAGGCACCGAAAAAACAACACATAGAGTTTATACAAATATAAGCTTAGCATAATGGTATTAAAATGAATATTATATATACTATGATAATACCGATTATTGCATTAAATTGTATTCAACAATCGACTTATGTGTGTGGCACTTTGGGTTTAAGTTTAACACTACCTATATTTGTTTTGATTTCGCAAGATTATTCATTCGATGTTGAAATAATGCAGACTTCACAGAAAATACGAATACAAATCTACGCTTTTGAATTTATAATAATAATAATAATAATAACAATACAAACGCTCACATTATAATATACGCCACTTTTACGGACGTGTTTAATTCTAAAATTTTATAACCGAATAAATAACAGTTCGTGTCGTATAAAACTATACAGTACGCTGTTTTTAGAGAATAATCCTGAATATTATTGAGATAAAAATGTATTTCTATTCCCACGGGTGTACCGAGTACATAATATTGGCGTATAATGAATTCGCATATATATATATATATATATATTATAATATATATACATTATACGCATATGTGTGCTATATAGTTTTGATATTCAGCCAATGAATAAAATATAATATCTATTATAGACAACTCGTTGTAATAATAGAAACGTTTATGCGTGTTGTAGCATTGAAATTAAATGCGGTCAACACGAATTAGTCCGTATATAAGAGCATAACGTCAGGTTTGTATAAGTGTAATAATATTATAATATTGTTTTGATATTTATGCCATATAGCCGAACAATAAAATCAAATCAGATCCTAATCGTCTTGGCGTTTCGCCGTTCACCACAATGTAATAATAATAATAATAATACATTTTAACTAAAAATATCGTAAAAAAAAACATTTTTATACCTATACTGGTTTATAGATTTAACGAAAACATTTAAATATCATTCACAATATTAGTGTGTTGGTGTTTAATTTCATATACTTATACAAGTACGGGCATGTTATATAGTCAGTCATTTTAAGAACGATTATTGTGTTTATGCGTGAATCGCATAATAGGTAATATAGATTTATAAAATCAAAAATGGCATCATAAAATATTTACGAACCTGTGCAAGGTCATTGATTTTAGAATATATTGAAAAATCAAAGGTAAGGCGCAAGTTTGATAAACACTGCCAATCATCACAATGGCAGACGCAGGAGTATTATCCTATATGTTTTGATTTAGATGTAATAACATATTATCGCATTTTTCTAGTGATCAATATTAAAATAATTAATATTATACGCGTAGGTATATTGTTTTACTTACGATGTATGTAATAGAATATCGATCTTAATTATTATTTTTTTCCACAATTACATGGAAGATAAATAATTATTCATTTGGAGAAATTAATTACTGAGTTCGATCGAACAAATTAAACTGAAAATGTTACATTTTATTTTTTTATTATACGATTTTTTAGCACAACTATTCTATCGGTCGAAAAAACAGAAAAAAATAAATTAATTGAAAATTTTTACGCAGTGTTGGTTTGTAAATTGATTACCTCATTTACATTTCTGAATTTCTTAACTAGGTCATTTTTTTTCCTCGTTTTCGTTTAACAAATGTAAATCGAGATAACTATTATTCTAAATTTTCTCATTGTTTTTCTCGAACGTTTTGCAGTCATTATTTATACATTAAATTAAAAAAACTAATCGAACAACACGTTACGGGTGTATCTGTTGACAGACGTAATTGTTCGGTGTTTAAAAATCTACAGTATATAGCTATAGCTCTACACTGCGCTATTGTGTATAGTATGCCCTCAAATATATGGTTGCCGATGCTAGTGGCAGTGTATAATAATAATCATAATAGTGATAATAATTCATGACTAGCGGGAATTAACTACCTACTGTTAAAAAGTTAATTTTTGGTGACTCTTTAACATCAAAACTATATTATAGTTAATTGATTTAACTAATCAACTTTAAGATTTGAAGAACTCGAGTAAACTGCATGGGTACTTATTATGTCCTATACATGTACCCTACATTAACACAATGACCTTTTGCAGTTATTTTGAAAAATATTATAATAAACGTTAGTGGTTCGGACTAAAAATGTGTGTGTGTGTATATATATATATATGAATACATAATGTTTTTTACATTTAATCACGCTTCATCTTTAATAATATATTTAATAGTTAATACTTATATAGTAACATACCATGCGCATTTATGATGAATGTTTAAAAATATGATTGTTACACGCAAAATTAAAAAATTGTGCAATCGTTTATTTTACGTGATCCAGATGCTAATTGAAGATAATATATTTAATGGTTTTTAGCAAGCTATATAGTCAAGTTAATATTTGTCTCCATATCATTGAAAACTTCTTCTCACGATGACTAAACGATTACCAATCGCTTGACTTAATACATATATATATATATATATATATATATTTTTTTTTTCAATTGATTTCACAACTCAGCAATAACGATGACGATGACGTGCTATACAGAGGTAACGACAAAAACGTACTTTTATTTATTTTGATGATTAATATAATAACAGTATATTAAATTGAAGCAGCCAACAGGCGTACACCGGAGGTCGGATCCCATGTGTGGCAGTAGCGTTGACCTGTGACTGACACATACAGAGTTTCCGATCGCCAAAATGTCCATTGTGTGCACGCCCGCGCCGGACGAGATGAAGGAGGTAGTGTTTTTTTATTTTATTTTTTTAATAAGTCAACGAACGATTTACATAATAGCAGCACGCAGACGGATGTTATTTTCATTATTATATTATTGTTATTATATGATCATTACTCTTTGGTGCGCATAAAACACGATAATAATGCTCGCTGTAAAAATAATTGACATTTTGATTTAAAAAAAAAAATATTACAACCAATACAATCAAACGGTAAATCGTGAAGGCCACGATTGTTTACGAGGGGGAAACCAAAATCCACCTCTACTGCAGTGACGTGAAACTGTTTTGTTCATAATATTATACTAGGATTTTCGCAATAAAGATAATGCACGATTAATTAATAAACATGCGACGAACGTCGCGCGCATAGTATTCTTCACGTAATGAAGATTCGAAACGGAATTTTCGTATTTGTTTTCATTGTAACGTCAACGTTAGCGTGGGCGGAAACAAAAACGGTTACCAACTCCGCGCCATACGCAAACCAATTACTCACCTCACGCGGTAGAAACCGCGATGAGTGGACTGAGTATAAGTGCTATGCGTACATGAAAACTCTACTAGTTCGTTCGCAATACCATTTTTTTTTTTTTTTTTGTCAGACCACGGATCGTTGTCTATGAACGAAAACCGTTAAATTATATTTTTGTTATCGAATTGCCAAAAATATCGAATAAATTGCGACTAGCCGCGTTAAATTACAAAAGGTGTACAAACATACACATGCCGTGTATAGTAAACCTTCTTAGATACTTGTGTTGCTATAGAAATTATTAAATTGGTAAACATATTATTGCGTACGCGTCATGCGCTTTATATGTGGTGCAATCGAATTTAAATTGATAATAAGCGAGTATACGCGCGTGTATAACGACTCCTTTGAATGGGAGAAATGGCCGTATATATTCAGAGTTGTGTATGGTCCTTATCAGTTATTTTTTTTCTCAGCTTATAATACGATGGATACGATAAATCCATGTACGCGAAATAATATTATAAAGTAAGTATACGAAAATGCGTTCGTTAACTATTGCGAAAAGAAAGACGTCATATTGATCATAATTATATCCTTCCTGCAAATCTTTCGTGTCGCAGTCCTATTTTCGCGTTCTTATATATTATTATAAATTATGTATTATTACAAATTTTATAATGGATATTTATGCGTGCGTAGGGACTATATATATATATACATATGTTGTTTCGTGGACGGCGTATTAGTAATACTCCATGAAGAATTGCAGAGCTTAAATCGGTAGAAATATAATCTCAGCAGGATGACTGCGAACAGTGCGAACTCGTGCAATTGGAGCGTTCCGTGGTATATAAACAGGTTAGCCGGATAAAAGCGTATTATGCACGTGCGTTATGTTGAAATGGAACAATGAAATGGCCAGAACATGGCGCATTACGGTTTACCGTAGATTTAAATATATCTTTATTTATAAACACGACCCATTCATTATAAAACATATGTATTTTAACTGGATAAATGATGGCTGGAAAGGAATAGGATCACTGCAGCACGCTGTACATCCGTCTCGGAATGTCAACGACAACATAATAATAATAATAATAAGTAATAATAATAATAATAATAATAATAGTATTATTACGTTGGACGCGGTAATAATAGATCTTGCGGATACTGGAAGTTCGTGAGGACTTGGCGGAATAGATACATTACGATGATTGCCGAGATGTGATTCTGCGAATCGCGGTAACACGTCGTCAACTACCGAAAATCAGCCCCTGGATTTGACCCTCGTGATACGATTAGCAGCGCGCAAAAGAACAACGGTGTACAAAATAAAAACAATCTAAACTGTGTTCGACGACGGTCAACAGTTTGGTGAAGTAGGTCATCTGCAGAGTCGCCGTGCGCGTTATTATATTGTTACGATCGGAGATGCGTAATCAATTATTATGCATGGAAATGAAAATAATTCCGTTTTGTCACCCAATTAAGTCTTTTAGTGTCTTTATGCTGCGACGACGAACCGATGGTCTGCACACAATCGCTGTATATATACCGAGATTATACCAGTTCGAAGACAATAATCACGTTGTAATGGAAACAAATGGAAAAACAGTTTTTTCACGTAGCTCACAAAATGACATAAAGGAGCGACCACAATATTATAGGAATAAACTGTATATTATAATATAAGCTCTGGTTGCATACGCGAAAAATATACTTGTGTAACTATATATTATGTATAAGTATACAATAAGCGCATTTGGAATGTATAACTATATGTATACATACATATAGTATACATACATACATTCGGTAATGCCACTACTAAATAATAGAAACACGTATAAGTATAGAGCCATAGATATACGATTTTTTAACGTAAAATATTTAATTTTTATTACGGTGCAATACTATGACGGTACGACGGGTGGTAGTTTCTACGGAATTATACTTAACGTTGAGCCCATACGTTGTTTTGCAATTTTAAAGTGCACTCCACGATTTCGTAGCTCACGTAAAAGATTTTTTATTGTCAGATGGTTCTTTCTGGAATTTATGCCAATATTGTGTAATAGTGTTAATAATAATTTTATACCTGCAGTACGCATCCGGGACTGCACCAGACAGATAACGCAATAGTGTCGCCATGGAAACTCTATAGAACGTTACGTCCAATTTAATTTATAATATATTTAAATAAAAAAAGTTTTCACAATCTAATCTTAATTTGCTGTCTTTATTGAAAAAAAAAATATATACTCCAAAGACCGATGGTATAATTAATAATAATAATAATAATAATAATACGTATACAGCAAGTGTGTTATTAAAATGCGATTAAACGCGATGTATTGCAAATGACACAGGGTTTAATGAGCGTCAAGTGCAATGTTAAATCGAGAAACCCGTTTTTGCTGGCCGCAACATCTATCATATATTATAATAATTTGTTTTAACCATTACCTTGACAAGAATTTTTTATTTTATTTATTGTTTGAGTAAAATATATAATAAAAATAAAATCCAATGGTACCT
The DNA here is from genome assembly GCA_025469195.1 of Chaitophorus viminalis. Classification (NCBI taxonomy): domain Eukaryota; kingdom Metazoa; phylum Arthropoda; class Insecta; order Hemiptera; family Aphididae; genus Chaitophorus; species Chaitophorus viminalis. The sequence goes on along the minus strand of JAIPRK010000239.1, from coordinate 48,796 downwards.
ATACAGAGTATTTTTATGGAGATTCTACATGTATGATATATGTATACAGATATGCAATGGTGCTTTATTCAATAGCTTAAAACCTATCTCGGAAAATATAGGCTTAATTTAATCATTTGAATAATGGCGTTTATAGGAATTAAAATCTGGTTTAAAAATAGATATTTTGATCATTTTTTTTAATGGTAAAATAAAATAATGTCTATTATAGCAGTACGACAAAATGAAAAACAAATTGATTATGCTCTGAAATATAATACAACTGACGAATTTATTTTGGCAGCACCGTATGCATAATGATGAGTAAAATATACCAAATTCGATTTCGAAGTATGACACGTAATACATACGACATGCAAACACATGACTGCGACTGTGGGTACAGTTTTAAGCAACTGAATTAATTTAATAAATACAAGATAAAAAAATTGGTTCTATCTTAATATAATCTGTAGAGGTCTTTAAATAAGTCCATAAACAAAAAAAATTCACTTTCAAGTATAGTTTTGTGATTGAGTATTATGAATCTCGAGAGTGGAATTATATTTTTATTGGGAGGCATTGGAATTGTTTATTTTTATATTCATAATCATAATATTATAATGTTAATTTTAGATTATATTCGAAAAATTACAGTTAATTAATTTAAATTAGAGTTTTTAACAGTTTCTCATTAACAATATACTTTGTGCAATTAATAATTTTATAGGTATACGTATTACACATACATACCACAATTGACCTCATTTCGAATTCATATTTTATACCATATAAATAAATTGGACGTAGTAATTCATAGCTATTTCGGCATATATCTGTGTATTATATGTAAATATCCGTACGCCAAGTGAAATAGTTTGTGATCTTCATAAAACATATTTTTTTATTTATTAAATATATAATATATCTAATAAATCAACTATAGCTAATTGTAATAAATATTTATGGAGAATGTTTATATATTTCATAATCACGGAAACGATTATGCTGTTGTTAATATTAAAATCACACAATAAAAACGATAGAATGCAATAAATTATAAAAATATTTTTTGTGAAAACATTTCAGCGATCTATTCCAAGAGGGTATTTTTGGTGGTATGTAACCTAACCTGATAAACGTGTAGTGCCGTATATGAGGGGGGGAATATAAGTTGAGTTCCCCTTCATCGTCTTGCTATAGCCTGTTGGCGATGCTGGTGGGAGGGGAGGTGAGTGTCACTTTTTATCGAAATTGTTTTCGCGTTCTTCGAGTGACAATGTATTTTTTTACGAGTAGAAAATTGATGTTATTTTCGAAAAACACTTTTAATTTTCTATTTCTATTGTATACTAGTGCCTATCGCTCCATGAAGACGAAATCGTGTTTCAACGTTTATACCTAGTCTATAAACCGATATGAATTTTTCGAACTCACTCGCACGCAATGCGCTCCGGCATACGGACAAACGACGAAATAAAATTATACAGTTGTTGTTGATAATTGATTCGCAAGCACCCGCGTTTTCTCCGTTTGCTGCACTTTTTGCAGAATCCGACCGATCGTCGTCTAATATTATAGACAATAACGTCGTGTGCTCATGGAAATTGTCCAGTGTAGCTATACCATACTTATACAAACAAAAGAATAATATGCGTCAAAACGAATGTTTATGGCATACATATGTATAGTATATCGTATGATAATGCACGCATAGTGTCATCGACGGTGATGACGACGATATCATATGGTGTAATACTCGTGGTCATTATAAAATCCGAATAAGTATACAGAGATTTTAATAACCCCATTCGCGTCCATGACCGCGTAATACGTGTTAATTCGATAAACGTGACTCAGATAATATATTAACGACGTGTTACGTCGTAGTGGATTCGATTTTTTTTTCACGTATACATATTATACAGCTGGTAGATTCGTTGCGTTTAAAAGTTAAAAAAATAAATACAACGTTAACATATATGTACCTCGAATAGTGATAGTAATAATAATGATAATAAAAATAACGTAATTGTTTGCGTTTTGAAGGCTCACGTGTCGTACTCGTACACAGCTGCTGCATCGAGTACACGTCATAATAACATTTAAAATAATATTATTATATCGAGTAGCGCTTTTTGTTATATTCGTTTGCGCACACGGAAGGAATATAATAATCGCATAAGTGTGGGTCCAAGACCCTCAAGTAGACAAGAAACTTTCAGTTCGCTTTAGTCCATGTTATTAGATAATCGCATTATATTTTATAATTAGTTCAGTCATGGACCGAATCGTATTTGTATTTGATTTAGTCTTGGAACATAAATATATTAGATCTCTGCTACCACACGATATCATCATCGTTTTCCAATGTACATACTTCAATAACGCAGATTGTTCTCATACATACATATATATTATAATTATATTCACGCGCTATGAGTTATTACAGTATATAATATTACTTATTCTGCTTCTTTTATATCCATCCCTTAGGTTAGTTTTTAATCTTATAATAATTATTATGTAATATTTTCTCCATTAGCATTATTCCCCGTTAAATAATAACACATGTTTCGATATATATATATATATATATATATATATATATATATCGGTGCAGCATAATTCGTCGTAGGCGAACTAACATAGGTATACTAAATAACGGTACGATTTTTTTTGTTTATCTTTATTATTCAATCAGGCGATTGGTGTGTGCCATGAGCGTCCTGCAGTATTTGACGTTTTTTCCGTATGTACTCGTACACTCGTCTCGTCCTGCCCACGCGGTCTGCGGTTGTAGCGTCGCTGTGACTGCAATACCGTCGATGTATAATACACCGGAACACGGTTGAAGTCACTCGCTGTCGTTAAAATATACGATGATAGTGAGAAACGGGTGCGAATTGTTCGCCACGTAATTATATTGTAGTTTGTGTCATACCGTCAATGTGAGATCTAGTCGTCTTATAAGCATTCCGACGACGAATATGGCACGTCCGTGAAATGAGTAAACAACGTTTGAAAGTGATTTTCAAGGTACGCGTGGTCGTCGATGTTGATTTCGTAACTTTTCGTTTCATCGAAACGCGCATTCAAACCGAACCGTGAAAACTTTCAAATTACGCCGTATACAACATTAACAGTCTGGAGCTATGAATTGTTTTGTGTGTTTTACTTTGAGCGTAGACGACCCAAAGTCATCCGACAAGCATATATTATAATCTCGTGTACTATAAATATTAAAAAGTAAATCGTAGATTGGCATATTCGGCCGATACGAGTGTGTTTCGCGTAATATCAACGGTATTGTCGTCAAAACAATGATTAGACCTAAACCGAGAACAAGCAATAAATCAAACCACGAAAATAAAAATAAATGTTATATCCTCGAGATTTGTAGCCAATTTTAAAGTACATGACAATAATATACGCTATAATTTATTCGATTTCCTGTACAGATTCTCATAAAAATCAACATTTGTTTCTCGGCGGGCCTAGAACGATTATTGTTATAATACTTATAATGTCCAGATTATTGTTCTTGCGTAAACGTCCCTCGTCGATCATATACCCAAATTATATACTTCTTGAGAAACTCCGTTTTTCTACTTCACCTCACAATAATACAGAGCGATGAGCTCGCACATTATCTACTCATAACCTATTCTTGTAATGTTAAACTGAGATATTGGTAAACATATTATATAGCCGCAGGTAAAATATTTTTAAACGCGACCGTTTTGTATAAAATGGTAGTCAATGACAGTTTAAAAATAGTATGTACGACACTGCTACGACGTGTCATTATTATTCTGATATCGATGCACCGTACGAATTCTTTTACGATCTGGTAAAAGTGTAAAACACTTCCGGTAACATCTTTCATGACCGCGCCCAACCATGATATTAAGACGAAAATAGTCCTCTTCCGGATATCAAAAATATAAAATAAAACAAACGCGTACGTATCTTTTCTTCGCTCGGCTACTATTGTTTTTGTCACAGTTCGTCATGTGCACACACAACCCTATACAATATAATATCTCATAAACGTTATGCATTTTTGATATCGTCTTCGGCCGGTGTCATATTTGAAATTTCTATGATTCAGATTTCCCCTCATCATGCAGGTACTTCCAAAAGTGTATTCATTCCTCTCTCCCAGATAAGTGATTTGAGAACTTATATTTGATATCGACTATTAATTCGAAATCAATTAGTCAAATATTTATGGTGGGCATGTTTAAGACTAGGTCGCACCACTAATTTAACCGGGGTCGAGTCGTATTTTCCAGAACAATCGGTAAATATGAGCCGGTGAAGCATAATATATAATATACCTATGCATAAATGCAGTTTGTAGTTTTCGAGGAACGCTGCATTCGCTTTTCGGCTGAATTCCATCGATGGGGTCTCGAGGCCGGTTGTGGAGTGTTCCTGACGATTACTGGAAGCGAGGGTACACGATGTAAATGCCTTGCGTTTGCAGCACTAAGTCTGTAACAGTCACGAAGTTCGACTCGAGTTTGTTACACCGCAGCAGTAGTCGGTGTCACGCGCGTTCGAGGTTTTCGATGTCAAATGCAACGCATAATAATACGATACCATATATACTACTACAACTGAATTTTTATTTCTTGTTATCATCACGTGTAGCGCACCAATATCGTGTACGATATCGGGACATCGTCGTAGGTATATTTTGTATAGAGTGCGATTTACGTCCGTGATGATATCGACTGCAGATCACGACGATAATAATATAATAGTGGTATTATAGGTATAGTGTTATAGTAGGTAGTACCGTGTGCACTCGTATCTTCTATTATAATATATTTCCTATGTATGTATTATATTATTATATATACTGGTGCGCGCACACGTGAAACAATGCGTTTCCGTCGATAATAAATCTCGAGTCTACGAATAGGATTCGAATCGGATGGTGGCAACGGCTCCGACAAGGTCGTTCGTATTATTTTCACGTGTTTTGTAATAAAAATATTATATACGTACTATAATAACACGTGCGCAATGAACTCATACACATACATACTGCAAGCACACAGGACGTCGTCGGTGTAATCAATAACAACAAAAACAATAGTATATATGATGAATAATATGATGCAATACAAAGCTCGGCGGGCCGTGTACGCGTATGCAGAATGAACTCACTGGTGTTACGATTTTCGAGGTTGTTTCTATAGACTGTGTGTGTGTGTGTGTGTGTGTGTGTGTGTGTGTGTGTGTGTGTGTGTGTGTGTGTGTGTGTGTGTGTGTGTATGTGTGTATGTGTATAGGTATATTATACAAGTACGAGTACACGGTACGCGTAGGTGTCACCCGATTCGGTCCAACGCACTTCAGGACATCGCGCCCGCGACGGACCGGCCAGACGGTTCGGCGGTTTATCATCATCATCATCATCATTACCACAATTTTTTTCACAATCTATTCTTAGACTACGACCGTCTGCGCGATCGGATTATAATATTATGTCATAAGTATACATAATATAATATCGGATTAATCAGATATCGTTGTAGTGTTATACGAAGTACATGACGTTCGATTGACGTACGTTGTATATTATATTATTATAATAATAATATGTACGAACACAATATTATGTGTGCGCATATTATAAATGTACGGTGTACCTACGTATATTATATTTTATAGTACTTAAATACAAATTAAATGAACAGGTATTCGTGATACCCAATCGTATCAGGTTATTTATTGGTTCGGATTTTTTATTTATTAATTATTATTTATACGCTAATTGTGTGATGCCGTTTTATTTTATCATCAAGTTACCGCTGGAGGTTTCGAATTAATTATTTTCTGCAGTTCTGCATCGGTTAATCCGTATGAATATTCAATTTTGTCAGTTGTTATATGGCAGCAGTTTTTTGTATAGTAGCGGAGTATTATCTATTTATATATATATATATATATATATATATAATAAGTTATAATATCTTATAATACGTATGTGTGATAATTAATAATACATGCATCAGTGTTGATCAGTACATTCACTAGTATAAAATTATATTTAATTTATAATATTATGTATCCGTGCGACTATAATTTTTTTGGTTTTTTTTTTCAATAAGTTGCTTGATTTTATCCTCCGTTGCAGATACAAAAACACACATATAATTAATTTCGTCATTGAAACGGTCCGTCAGTAGTTAGCATCGTGATAGCAGAAGTATACAATATACCTGCAGCGTCTAACCACCGTGATAACTAATCAGCAACAGCAGTCACTTGTTCCACCGCTTTGTTCGGTACTCGTTCGTCTCGTGTATGGATACACACATATATATATATATTATAGTGCAGTCTCGTCCGAGTACAATATTCTAATTGAATGAGTTAAAAATAAACACACAAGATTAAAGCTCCAGGCTACAGTACACATACGAAGTTGACCATACTTTTCAGTATCGGACAATGTGCGTTTTTCCGTTCCTATATATCTATTACACCTTTTGTCAGCATACATATATATATATACGTTATACAAACGCATATTCTATTATGCATTCAAGAAAGTACCGTTCGAGTCGTATAGCAGTCGTCCGGTGTGTGTTATAGAGTTTTTACGGTTCACATTAGATTTACGATGTAGCAGCCACCAGTGTCCGTCTCTATATAGAAACGTATCGATTTTATACTCCATGTAGTCGTATAGCCGTAGTTATAATAATATGCAAGCACTATAATACAACCATACGAGAATGGAAAAATAAACCTTTGATCGCGATTTCAGATTTTCTGCAGTTTGCAGTTCTACGACCGCAGCATTGCGTTTTCATTCCGTTCGTCGTGTGTGATGTACCTACGCAGCAGGTGTGCTTAGTGTGCACACAAATACGCACCCCGCAGCAGTGATAATAAGTATAGTAGGTATACAATATTATAATATCGTTTTCTTTTGGTTTTCACCGTTTGTCACTTTCGATTTTGTACGTATGTCAGACGAGAAACATTCGGACAATGGAGATTCCGACTAAAAATAAACTAAATTTACAAGTGTTTTTTGTCGAGCAAACGAAGTAAATGATGCGAAGCCGCGTTGTATGGAATGAAAATCCTTTTCACTCATCAATCTGCAACTGCTGTAATCAAAAGCTACTTATTTCTTCATCTATTCCATCACCATCTCCGAGTGCGGTCTTTTCTCCGTCATTTTCCGCGACCTCTTGCACGACGGTCCAACGTGTTAATTTATCGGCACGATAAAAATAAAAAAAAAAAAAAAGAGAAAGAACCGAAACGAAACGAAAAGCAACTATTGTACGCACGTGATTTCGAAATCTCAGTGCCACCGTCGACTTATTACTGTAATATTATGTGCGCGTGTAATTGCAAAATCCGGCAGCAATGCCCGCGCGGTCGACATTAATAATCGAACGCTAGATTAGAAAAGTTAGCACTGCACATCGGTCGCGAATTACGTACTTACATGACAACGACAACGACGGTTGGGACACTCTATACGAGGTGATTTTTTTTTTATTGGTATTCAGGTAAAAACGGTATGTATGTGCGTAGGTGCGAATACTTGTTGGCCGCATGACGTGCCATTTATCAAATTGTATTTTCCTCCCCCGTACACTTGGATATTTTCGACATCGCAGCACACTTCGTATAGTATATAATATTACGTACCTACAGGTGCCAATTAATATCGAGCTGCAACAAGGCGTCTTATTATGGTTGACACGGCAGACACGCGCTGCGGTTGATACGAATTCCGTTTAATTTCCGCCCCCCCCCCTCCACAAAAAAAAAAAAAAACGATCGAAAATACATTGTTTTTTGTTTTATTTCTGGACGCAATTTACCCGATGAATTTCACCGTTTTAGAAACTGTTCATACGCATCGTAGTACTTGAGAATCGTACATGGATAGTTTATTAAGTATTATAATTTATAGCATACAATTTTCTTCTTCGATAGTTCGATCTTGAATTTCGTGAAGACCGTTTAAGCATGTGTAAAATGATCGGTAACACTTTTATTTCTGCAACTGACCCGATTCCTGTTACTGTTAGACCTTTTGCTTTGTTCAAAAAATCGAGTATCCGTTAGCTATTCCTTTTTTATTCGGCTAATTGTTTTTTCTATAAACCATCTTTCAAATCATGACCAAAATATATAATAGAAGAATATTAATTATTTAAGAGGTAGGTAGTATAAAATGTTATATCTGTAAACACGCGTGAACGGTATATATTAGTGCATACATATAATATGTTATGTACCCAGGCGATTCGCATGATAAGGGTTATAATTTATGGACAGATACATGAATACTTATATATGAAGGTATAACACGTAATATTGTCATTTTTCGAGCAACCACGAAACCTATTACTCATGATCATTGAACTTTTATGTTTAACAGTGACTATACTATATAGAAGTAGCAATTATATAATATATAGGTACTCAAATATCTATAAGATTCAAGATAGCATTATACGGTATACTCCGTACATCTTAGCTGTTTGACGAAATATCGATGAATTTAGTATTATTATGAATGATTTGATGTCAATCTAACTACATTATATATTCGAAAAGTATTGCCACGATTATTTAAGTTATACATTGGAAATACGTGAGTACGGTCCGAATGACATTGAATGCGTTGCGGACAAACAATACAAGTGTATGCATCATGAAATATAGATAGAACATAAGGCACAACGACGCCGTTACATTATTTTTTGAGGGTACATACGAAATTGATTACCAAAAACCTATTTTGTTTCCAAGGATGAATTCCAAACGAGCGTACTCATACAAATATATACAATATACCAAGTGTCCAAGTCCATATAAATAATAATATATTTACTGTAAATAAAAGAAAAGCCCGCGGTAATCGCAATTTCCAATAGGTATAATTTCAATAGATTTAATCCGCGTGCAAAAAAACAAAAGTATCTCGACCAGTCCTGAGGCCGAAATAATGACGTGCGAAGGTAGTTCTATGCAGTAGTATATATTATGTATTATTGTTATTATTATCATTATTATTATTATTATTATTATTACGTTATTATTGTCTACTGCTGGTACGGTAACCACTGTAACCACTTATCGAGTAGTGTTCTCCGAATGGAGATTTTACCAGAGCTGAGAGGGGGAACGGTCAACTTATTCATGAGCGAACACGCTGGGGCATATAAACTCCTACGCAAATAATTATTCATCGATTACGTTGGAATATTTTTGAGTGCACTAATGTACACACATAAGCATACACACACATATTATATGTTTATAAGCTGGTCTTATTATTGCGTGAATGTAGTTCGACGAGTCCTAATCATAAAACGTGATTATAATAATATATTCTTTAAACACTGGCTATTTTTGTTCGATCTGCTGTGCTATGGGATTCATGTCATTCTCGTAAATATTATAGATTTGTTGAAAACATTTCGATTAATTTTAATCGGTTCACTAAATGTCTTATATGGTGTAAATCCGAAACAGCCAAAAATGATTCGAAATACTAAATGTCTTTTTATTCAAAACATTTGTTTTAATTTAAAACATTTTGTCATACCAATGCGGGGTACTCAACAATTGGACGTGTGACTCGAAATCGAGGATTTGGTTCGGAATAGTTTTAACGCTAATCCGACCCGTCGTGACATTTTTATACTATATATTACACTCGACTTGCACCAACTACAGCAGATAAACAACAATATACTTTAACGACCGAGGGTAAGAGGGGTGCACGTAATTTGTGCGTATCTAAGTAGGTTTTCAATCGAGTTTTTTCCTCTCTTAGAAAGGCTTCCAATTTTTTTTTTTTTTTTTTGAGTGTACCTTCACATAATATAAAATTATACACGTACACGCCATCCGCGTTCGTACATTACATATTATATAGTATACCTCGGTCTATACATGGAGAGGTCGCGACGGCGATAGTTCAACATTTCACCCACAGCGAATACCGCCCCTCCTTTCACACACACACACTTTGCGTGCTTGATATTTACTATAAAATGACGCCCGGCGGGTACAAATATATATATTTATAAAGATACATAATTATAATATAATATGATTGCGGTTTGAACGCAGACACACAGGCGTATATAATATATCTGTCAACGATGGTGCACAGTGCACCCAGGACTATATTATATTAACATTCGTCCGGATACAGGACTGGATTTAGCATAGATTCTGATATAGGCCCCAATATAATTTGCCAAATTGTGTTTGTTCTTTGTCTGGCAAATTCTATTTGAAGGGGATTATAAGCCATGCTCTTCAGCCTCTGTCTATCACACGCCGAACATGAGAATTTAGATGTTTTCTATTTTTAACGTACCAATTGGTAAATAAATGCAATACAAATTTTGAAAACTGATTTAAATTTTTTGTGAAGTCTTCTTTAGATCGAATATCTCACACTTTTTAAAATTTGTACTTAATGTAACCAAAGATTAACTTTTTTTGAATTTTATATTTTCAATTTGTTTTATTCTATTTTGTGAAATTTTGGGAGACAAAATCAAAAAAGTAGGAAAGGTGATCTAAAGTATAGACTTAATAATGAATTTAAATCAGTTTTTAAAATTCTCATCGCATTAATTGAAGATTGAACGATCGGTACATTTGAAATAGAAAACGTCTAAATGTTGTGTGTGTGTGTGTGTGTGTGTGTGATAGACAGAGATAGAAAATCATTGCTTATGATTCCCCTTGATAGTCCAGTGTAATAGACAACAGTGCAACAAGACAACAATGTGAGCATGTATAAATTGTACATCTAAAATATATTCTTAATAAAATGACAGCCGGAATTTGACGAATAAATATAGATAAAAATTATGTACCCGAACAATTTTTAATTTGTGATCTACAAAAATTTAAAATAAATAAAATAAATTTCTATTTTGTTTAGTAAAAATTTGCCACCCTTCAAATTTTGCTGCATAGACCCTCATGGACCTAAATTCGAACATGTCCAAATAAAGTACAAATTGGGTCTGTTGACCAGCTAAGTATACTGTAATTCTATATATTATTTCCAAGGTGTTCGAAAAGTTTAGGATAACTTTTTTTTAGTGTTTCCAGTTTGATCTGTATTTGATATTTTCAATTAAACGTACCTAAATGACTAAATGTACACGTATATAACTTATATATATAGTGTTCAATATTAAATTTGTACGAAATTGCAATATTATACTGCTGACAAGTGACGACTGATTAGACGCGCGACCTTGTCTCTTGGGTATTTTCTCCGTAGAGAGCTTATAATTTATGAGTGGGTTTCAGTATTATAATATAGTATAGGAACACAAAAAGTGTATTGATATTTCTTAGGCACAACATAATCGCGGCAACAAACAACGCGTCGTCGTATCGCGCAGGTCATATCGGTTTTGTAACTATGATCGTATGTATGTATTTATGTATGTATGTATGTATGTATGTATGTATGTATGTATGTATGTATGTATGTATGTATGTATGTATAATGTATGTATACATATATAGTATATATTTACAATACGTACATACGTTATAAACGCGAAAAAAGTACAACGACAAACTACATAATAATAATTTATACATAATACGTTCGCGAGTAGTTACAGACACACTGACCTAGTTTCTAAGGTCCCGTCGGTCGTCGAGACCTTATAACAAACGCCCGCACAATATAGATACAGTTTTCAAATTGTACCTAAAAGATATGCTATAATAATAAGGCATAATATGCTCGGTCTTTGACATATTGCACCCATAAATATACATGTATAGTGTGTATTATTTTATATGTTTTGGTCGCGAGTTCTGGCCGTAATAGTTATTCGATGGCAGGCGGAGCGTATCGAGTGTCTTTTTGGTCGTAGCCCATTCGGCTCCCGTTTTAAAAAAAGGTCAATTCCCAAACGGCTCCCGTCCAAAAAGGTCTAACGAATAGGTACATTCCTAAACGGTTCCGGTTTTGTACACCACAAATACCTTCCCACTTTATGCAGACTTGTCTCAAAAGAGATGTGGTTAAAATGTCTTGGTGTACACTATGTAAATTATTAAAATTATATAAAAAAACGTATAGTATAATATTAAATTTTAAATTTTTAACGTTAAAAAAATATTTAAAAAATGTAAAAAATGTATAAATAAAAATATTAAAAAAATCATATATCGGGTAAATTTTTTAAGCACAATACTTCTATATAGTCTATGCGTGATATTTTATTTGATGAAAACTCATAAATGATTTTTTCGACGAACTCTTGCTTTTTTTCGATCTTGGTGTATTAAAATAACTTTGAGCTTTAATTAGCATTTCAGATTGTATATTGATTAGTATGTCAATAACCTTAAAAATATTTGGGTGTGTAGTATTGAATTCTTTGTTGAATTTACTGTGGAACGCTTCACATCCATTTGCGGTCAAAGAAAGGGCAGATAAACACTCAGCCCACATTTTAGGAGGGAAACGACTATCTGAAGTTATGTAATTTTCAAAAATAAAGTCGAAATTTTATCATCTATGGGTTTGATAGCCATTATACTATACGCTTTTTTTATATAATTTTAATAATTTACATAGTGTACACCAAGACATTTTTAATTACACTTCTTTTGAGACAGTCCTAAGTCTGTATAAAGTGGGAAGGAATTTGTGGTGCACAAAACCCGAGCCGTTTAGGAATTTACCTGTTCGTTAGACTTTTTTGGACGGGAGCCGTTTGGGAATAAGCGAACAATAGATGGGACCCGTTTGGGATCTGACGGTCTTTTTAGGATTCACAGGTGTTATAAATACGGTAGGTCCTACATCGACGATTACGACAGTCATTATAACGCAGTGGTCATTTCCTATAAGTGGAAGTGGTTACTAACAAGTCAAACTTTTTGTTTTTATCTTTCGAAGTCAGTTTATCCACACACATAGCACATTTTAATAACACAGCATAGAAGTGTAAATATTAAATAACCCTATAGGATTTGAATTCATCCAATAGGTTTGAACACATTTTCGTATTAACTTTATTTAATTCTATCATTTTGTTATTTGTTTAAGAATAATTGATTTATGTTATACAAATAGATTATTGACAACGCGTTATAACGTACTCATTCGCTATATGATATGGTATGAACATGTACTTAAAGATCATAACGTCTTACTTAGGTTCCGGTGAAAATTGTATATTATCGTGTCTCAAGCAGTTATAAAGCAGTTATAAAGCAGTGATTACATGATTTATAAATTATAAGTAAAGAGTTGCAGCAGATTGCCTAGAGAAAAATTATTCTGAAATCGAGTAGAAATATAAAAAGCATCGTTGTGAAATGATAACGGGAATTACGAGAATCGCTGATCACATATTCAAATTATTAGTAAAGGGTATATATATATAATTATAATGTTGCAAGACATAATATATGAATAAACTATATTAGAATAATTTCTAGTGTCAACTGTGGTAGTGTAGTATACTAGTATAGAATATGTATATCAAAAACGTGTTACCTACATATTATAATATTTAAAAATGATATCCAAACGTATATTTTAATACAAATTTTTAAGAAATGAAAACGTCACTATTATACAAACCGATTCGAAATCAACGTAAAGAAGCATATTGTAAAAATAATATGCAAATACATCGAAATTTAAAATGCGCGCAGTGCACGAAACTAAATAAATAAGTAGAAAGTTATGAAATTTCTTTTGCACATAATTATTGGTATTGCTGCGCAGAGCACATCTAACTGATGATTTTAAACGGCGGGCTGCCTTAAATTTCAAAACTGAGCTAATTATACTCGTATTATGCACTTGGAGCGTATTGCTCTATATTATAACGGTAAAATATTCATGTGTTTTTGTAGGTACATAATACTATATTACATACATACAGCGGGTAAGAACAGCATAATGTTGAAAAGTAAGCGAGTAAGCCTACATGTAGGTACTTGAGTGGTAAAATAAACGTCTCGGCCGAGCGTTCTGGTTGAAAACGTCATTGTCGATATAGTAACAATATAATCAAACTCACCGGTTTAATCGTACACCAACAATAACAACAACAACAACAACAACAACAACAATGATAATTGTGTAAAAGTCCATTATGAGAATATCACACGTATCGTAAATAGATATAGAAACGAAATAATGTGAAGCAAGAAAAAAAGTATTTTAATAATATGACAATAATAGAAACAGAGCAGATTTGCATTCATACGTTGAACTTACGTGTTGAGGTCATTAACGGCGATGACGCGTCGTAACCATACACATACAACGTAATGTACCACACTACCACGTATAGCTATACGTATAATATAATATGACTCACATGCGCGCGCGAGTGGTTCATTGAAACGGTGTATAGAGAAGATCAGTCGCTGGCAATGGTTCTCACTGTTCTCAGACTCTAATAATATTACGTTTCATCGGATAATATGTTCAGCTCGTAAATCGATAAGTTTCAACGTGACATTATCGTCAAATGTTTGTTTATTATATATATTTACCAGCAGATAAACGGTAGAAAAATATAAAATATAATTCTTATATGACTTCATATGATAGCTATAAAAATTAACATCGCAGTTATAGTTGTAACGTAAGTTGACACGTGAGATGAATATTATTGAAATATTCCTATTAGAGTCGTGTGATTACATTTCGAAACTTTTAACTTAATAGTACAATATATTATAGGTAAGAAAAGGTAGATTAATTCAACATGAATAGGTATATCGTATATGTAGCATATTATTTACTTTATACCAGGGTTTCTATGTAATAAATTATTACTAATAGGTTAACTATTAATAATTTTTGTTCGTCGAAAAGTTCACTGCAGCAATTCACGTTCCATCATATTATACATAGTTAAATCAAAGTATAATAATTGATAAGTCTATACTTCAAGGGTGGTGAAATCGAGAGAAACAACGTAAAATGCACATTTTTTTTTTTTTTTTAATATTCAACTGGACCAATTGTTTGGAAAAACTAGGACGTAATATGGTATGCATTATAAGCGTAATTTAAGTGTTAAACAGTCGAGTTATCATCATAAGAAAATTAACCAATCATACAGTTGATAACTGAGTTAAAGAAACATTTCACAACACATTACTACTGCACTGTAAAGCCGTATTTTTATATGTTTTTATTACTTTTAATCTCTCGGACAGTCAGACACCTATATAGTAATATATACTATATACGTCTTATGCCCATTTTTTTCGATATATAGATGAGATATATAGAAATAAACGATGCTGCTCATGTTAAACGCCGTGGAAACTTTGTAAACATCTATTCCTTTTCCGTGCACAACACGTTGAACACATATATGCATTCTGAAAGGTTCGTGGTCCTCAGGCCTCACACACACACACACGCACACACACACACAAACATACGTACATACGTATCTCACACGTATCCTCTATACAGTAGTTGTGTATGGTATACAGTATACATCTTTATAGCATATTATAGGTACATATGCGGGTGAACGCGACACGTGGGTGAAAAAATACTGTTTTGTGGATGTCGCGCGCTACGGGACTGTATAATAAAATACATACCTACCAGCTATATGCCTACATATAATATATTATATCGACGAAACGTTTTGGAACAGGGAATGTATAAGCGTATAAGAATATAAAATACTATAAAATATTATAATACATTTATATGTTATTAGTTATTACCTATTGGTTATTATTTTAATAAGATGATTATTATTATTATTATTGTTGTACATTATATACGCCGTAGTCACACACACACTGTTCATCATTTGTTATGTGCGGGTGGTGTGTTGAATGTTTGACGAAATATCATAATATGGCGAAAATTTCATATCATATCGTTTATTACAACCGCGGTAGTGACCGAAACCATGTCATAAAACATCATCTGCTCAGTAGTATTATCTTTTTCGGTTTATTTAGTAATATTAATATATGTACGTTTGAAAGGCGTTTTTTTGTGAAAATGTATAGGTATGCATAATATATTTATCATTTTTTTTTTCGCCGACCAAATTCGTCCTTACAATAACTGTTAAGCCCCACATCTTGTAAAGTTGTAACGCTTCAGCTGGATTCAACGAGCATCTCGAGGCTGCGCCGCCCGACCCGGTCCGACGCGTCCATGTTTCTTATTGCTTGTGGGTAATATGCTCATGCGGCAAATATGACATAATATAATTACGTTTTTATTTCGTTACAATTAAAACGATGCGGAGTTATTAAAAATAAAAATAAAAACCCACGTTGTATAATATTTAACGCGGTGTATAACGCGTCTACCCTATTAGTTACGGTCAAATCGCAGGTTTGATGTGCCCTTGAGAGGAATAAAAACAGAAAGAGAGGCAAAAAAACAACAAAGTCGCGTTTTGATTGCGCAGCAACGCACTTTTCTCGAGGCGAGACGATCTAGATAAAAATTGATAGAAAAATAGCGCAGTCGCATTTTATTCATCGTGGACGGTTCAGGGTTAGGCGGACGCGTCCTTCGCAAAATTCATCATCATCTATGTATAATATTATGTTTGCGCAGACGCGTCTCGCGCAACTGTCTGCTGCAGGGTTCACGTAATGTTTTCAACGCTTTCTCGTGTTAATAGCACAAAAACTAAACCGTAACAGCGGAAAAAAAATATTAATAATAATAATAATAGAAAAAAAAAACGGTGATTTAAAGACTCCGATGAGAATCTGTAGCAGCGAGTAGATTTATTTATGTAAAATTACGCAGTTTATTGTGCTGCATTGTCTGTGCAAGTATATATAATATGTATTTATATATGTAACACATTTTATTGTCCACTGGCGACGGTGTATATTATATATTATATATATATATATATATATATACGAGTATATATTATACAATTGAATATTTTTTTTTATTTTGTTATATTCTACGAAACTCATTGTTACAATGTTAACTAAGCGTACGATATTAATAACAACGATTTTCAAATATCAAATACATATTATCAAACACTTTTATATCGTAATAGGTATACAGAGTCTATATGGAAGAGGGATAGGGCGAGGATGGACGGACCCGTTAAATTCCGTCTTTCAGAGAGCGTATACCGGACAAACGATTTAAATTCGATGTGTAGCTGCGAACCAATGATATAAGAAGAAGAAGAAAAAACACATACCTATACGCGTCGGCGAACCAGCAGGAGTACATAAAACTTGAGTGATGTCAACCCGCGATATATCGTAGTTGTGTGCCGTATTTGACGGACGATCTCACGTATATATACACAGTATATACAATCCAGTTTACGAGAAGTTATTTATTATATTTTTTCCCTGTTTTTTTTTTTCTATTCGCTTCGCTTCGAATCGAGCTAAAAGAGCATTCGACTATTATGAGGCATATTATATATGATACTGTGCTATACAAACATAATATTTCTAACCGTAGATGTGGCATGGTTGTACGTCGATGAGAGAATAAATATTTTTTTAAATTTCAATCTTCAATAATATTTTTAATCTGTATCTGTGATTCGTTTTCGCAACACACTACGAGTAGATATATAATACGAAAATGTAATGATAATAATTAATAATGCACGCGCAACTACATTCTCTACTTATGGCTTTTCCAAAATGCGTGTGCCGCGGGTTTCCCGATTACGCAGCTCCCGTTGGCTTTGTCCGTCCCGCGCGTTCTCTCCCGTATAGAATATAATATAATATAATATAATATAATGAGGAAAAAACAATTCCCGGATCGAAAACAGAAACGAATGAGCGAAAGGCTGTTTTCGGGGTTCCCACGGCGGGGTAGGAGTGGGGTACAGTAATGGTGACGTATGGATTATTATTGAAAATAAAGCGTGTGTGTGTGTTACGCAACTTTTTGTATACTTCGCGTAGTACATCATATACAACCTACACCCGTGTGTCGGGGCTTTCGTGAACGATATGGAAATACCACTTCCGAAATGTGTGCGGCAGTCGGCGTGGGTACAACTAAAATATATAATATTGTGTACGGCGACAATGGATGCGAGATGAGTGAGAGAGAAAGAATGATCGAAACAATAAAAATATTCATATTATATACATGTGTGTACGCTCGCACAGTGATGTACCTATGTACACGCGTGTGTACTGAACAATTAGAAGAAAGACGTTTTTTATTTTAATTTTTTTTTTTTTTAATGTGATATACCATACATGTAACCATATGGCCATAGGTACGCATTGATATAGGTTTTCCGTATATTTGATTTAGGTCGACGACACTACCATCATCGTAATGATGGTGATCATGGTGATCTCTCTCTCTCTCTCTCACTCTCCTCAGAGGGCATATTCACAATGATTTATTATATTATATTATATTTTATTCCGATAACGTTTTGTTTTTTATATTTTCCAAACAATGTACATTATAATGTATGTTGCTTTGCATGAATTGATTTTCAAATACGTATAACGGAAAAACGCAAAAACTAGCGTTTCGTACATAAAACATATTGACCCATTATTATACATTATTATTACAATTTACAGGTATACCCATCGACAAAGTACGTATACAATATTACGTATTTGTGTATGTGTGTGTTTATAGTAGACGCAAGTTATTCGAAAGTCGTCGGGAGACAAAACGTATCCTATATCGTATTTTTATTTTTTTCAATAAAAATATACGAGTGATGCTGAAAATATTCCGCTGTAAGGTGTGTGTGTATTTAAATAAATTTTACCAAAAGTTTTAAACATGTATTATTCTTATACATAAAACACACATAATACATGTAATTGCATGTACGTGTATAAGAATAATATAATTCATGTCCGTATGTACACGAAAATGCGCAGTCGTTTTATTATAATTAATTATTAATGAAATAGTAATATCCGATATCATGTATAATATCGATTTCCCAAAAGCCGTCTTCTATATTATAACGTCATCGTAATATATTATATATGCATGTGGTACCATAAAAAACAATTCGGTATTAAGAAATTCATCACGGCCAACAACGTCGTGTTGTTTGTCTCGTTCAAAAACCCACACGGCACACGTACTGTCTTCTCGTCCACACCGCTAAAGATATAATGTAGGTACGTATACCTTCGAGAATTCTTTTTTCCTCCCAACGACGTATATACCACACGTCATGTTATAATGCGTCTTTTGGATCCCTGTGGCACACAAATGTGTACGTTTTATATTTTATTTTAAAGGGAATTGTATTGATATTTACAGTCTATAATGAAGTTAGTACAATATAGGTACATTCATTTAAAAATTACATTAGAAATTCTAACACTTCCCGGAAAAGGCGCATAGCTGAAAAACTTGAACTGAATTGAGATAGACAATAATACATATAATAACATATGTATTAGTATTACGAGTACAATTTGACGAGATATTGTATTCACACGGATCGTGATTGTACGCAGAAGATTAAAATGCATAATATATAAACCAAAACGGTTTTCGTCTTCATCATCGCGCTACGAATACGGCTGGAATATAGCCTGCAATAGACACGACAGCTCCTATTTAATATAGAACCGGATCAACCTTTTCTTCAGCAAGTGAGCTCTACACGTTCTAAATGCTGAATTCGTTACGATAGACACGTATTTATTTATATTATTATTACATAACTATAAAGATCATATTAAAAAAAAAGTGTAAAATGTTAAAAAATGAAAAAAAACCCTTGCAAGATATATACATTTTTAATGGTTTAATTCATTTTTATTACGACTGACCAATATATTCCTCTAAAGATTGACCACTGTTTGTCCTACGTTGCATAATAAACTACACGGACGCATGTACGAATCCACAGACGAAATAAAAATTATTACCTACTGCAGTACCTACTATAATAGTAGCGTATTGTATGCGGTGCAATATTGTTATATTTGCGTTCAGAAATACGAGTAGAGAAAAAGCACGTGATCATAGTTCGTGACATTCTGTGTTTCTTTTGATTACAATTTTTTTTGGTTGAATTTGGTTTTCTCCGTGGTTTTAAATACTGTGCATAGATTGATGCGAATGGCATGGAAGGACGTCTGACGCTTTAAATATTCCAACCACCGTCCATCACATGTACAGCGAATTAAATGTTCGTACTGGTAAAACTATGCTGCAGTGGGCTTTAGGTCAATACCAAAGTTAATAATATTAGCTTGTTACGAAAGCAACATATAGAAGCAATAATAATAATTATACATGTGCGCACTGCCAGCTGTACCGCAGTGACGAGACGTTTGTTTATTGTTTTTTAAGATTTGAATTTTACCTCGAATTTTACCGATAACAAAGTGCTATCGATTAAACGAACAGACCACATTATCTTCTTTGAATACTACAATAATAATTTTGAAAAACCCATATCATGTGATCGAGCGTATTATTATTATTTTTTTTTTAACAATCATTATCATACAAACAACGATGAACGAATTGACTTTTATAAATACAAATGCAAATTACACATGCATGTTCATAAATATTGATTTTTTCAGAGCTCGAAAGATATTTTAAAAGTAAGGTGTTTATTTACCTGACGTATATACAACATACATATTATGTCAATATAATAATTAATAGGTAACTATTCTAATCCGAACGAAATTTTAATACCCATTTCAGTATGAAGTGGAATTGAAATTCTGGTTTGTAATGAAAGGTTTTTTTTCAACCGCGATTGAAACCAATCCAAAAACATTATATACATAGGCGTCTACTGCACGCAGGCGTTAGGAATTGATTACTCGAGTTTATGTTTAAGCTGTGTTTCAATGTAAATCGATGTATCCAAAAATAAGTAAACAGGAATGTGACTGTTGATTTTTTATCCATTCAAATGTGTGTGTATAAGTAGTACTCGTCTCGTTATTGTTCCTCGCGAAAACGTAACCGATACATTTTATATAAACTACTTCCAAATTAGGTTCGTCGCGCGCGAGTGTGTCTGGTGAAGCCGACGACAGTTGTCGACCACTGCGGCAACTTTTGTTGCTTTATACATCGTCGTATACAGGACAACTGCAGATAAAAAGTGGCGTATATTATATGTCTACTATCTGATAAAAAACCGAACATTTTTAATGAGGCGCAAGTCTTTTCGTTTATTGTGTCAGCGAAATACATTGTATGCACGTCTTACATAGCCAGGTTAGGCCTTGAGCGGTAGAGCTGAAATTGTTTTTGAAGTTTTGAGGCAAATGCTTGATAATATCTAATCCGGATATACACAACTTTTTCCGATCATCGTCCGAAATAAAACTGACAGAAATGCGGTTAACAAGTTGGACCATCTTAAAAACTTTTAGGGCAACCGATTAATGCATGAACATGGGTACTGTTGCCCCTGGGCTTTATATTTTTGTATATGATTGTTCATGCATATAGCTCGTGATAGCCGCATTTATCATAACGAATATTTATAAGATATCTATACAATAGGTAACCGTTAAAAACCGATAACCACGATACGTTTAATGATACATTGCAGCGCCCAGTACGTACAAACGGTAAACAGATCTGTATACACTTATATACAATAGGATAAATCTGTTCGATGGATTTCTTTTCAATCCATATCCAATCATATTATAAGTATTGTTTTATTTTTCTAAACGAGCCATCACCATTACGTATGATCAAAAAGGCGGCGAAAGAATCGTTTCGAGAACACACAAATTAGGGAGGTTCAATAATTATATGGTGACAAATCGCTAAGTGTATGCGTTTAAACTGTTATCGATTTGAGTCCATAGAATACTTCTTAACATCAATGGTAGCGTGAAAATAAGAACCAAGAAAATAAATTCGCAATAATATATCGGGGCAATTAATTGTAACGTGAATCAAGCTGTATCTGGAGAAATACCATTCACAGTGATATACTGATATCTTATTGGGAGTAAGTATAATATTATTACAAGACACCACGAACGGAGGAGAGTGTGAACTAAAAATATACAACACAATGTATTGTGTTATCATCTTTGGATATGTAATATAAAAGTTATAAATGGCACTAGAATTATTTGTTCATCTAGATTTGATATTGGATTGTTGTTACTGGGACTTAATTGGTGGCGCGTTTAGTATAGAAATATAAATATTATAGACTGAGAAATTACTGAAATCCGAACCACGGTAAGATTATATACGTCGAACAACGTGTAGTATAATTGCGTGTAGAATTGTAGTGCAAGTACTATGTTAAATGTTAATGTTATAGTATGTAGTATATAACTATAGCGGTGAATAATTGAATAAAACCAACTGCACGTACCCGTTCTCGTTTGTGACTCGGATTAGCTGGTCCGTCGCTGCTGTTTCCACTGGTCTGCAATAGCTGGTTGCGCGCGGCTTGTTTGTACGATAAAATAATTCGGCGATGATAATATTATTATTTTTATTATTATTATTATTATTATGATAATTCGATTGGGCGGCCAGATCGCTAAATCGCGTTATGAAAAAGAAACTGTTTTCAAATCGCACTGAACGAAAGGGATGAAAATCGATGATGACGACGATTATGGTAAATGTTATATGGGTAAAAAAAAAAACAAAAACAAACGCGTCGTCCCGATTCCCGTCAACGGATCCGTATATATTTCTATATTGAATACTATCAATAAACGATGTGCGTTTCAAGAAATATACAATATACTATAGATATTTATATGCGTTAGTCTTCTCGTCGCAGGCTCAGTCACACGTGTGCATATATGTTATAATATTATTATCACGTCGTCGTCGTCACCACCGCCGATCCGGTCGAACGTATTTCGCGTACTGCCAGGTCTCGCGTGCTGGTCGACGGCTGCGGCGGTCGGCGGTTGCAACGGGCGCGACACTCTTCGCGACCGACCGTCAGCAGTGAGAGTTCACCGTCCCCACCGACGACGCGCCTCGCTCACTCGACCACCTCTCTATATGATACACCACAGTATTATTATACACTATTCACCACGTTGTATATCGTTATTATTACTATACGGTGTATATTATTGTTGTGCAGCGTTCGGTCGTTCCGTACGTGTTTCCGTACATACAGAGCGATGCGGAAACCGGTGTGTGGAAACGATTTTCCCTTCGCCTTCCATATCCACAGCCGCACTGTCCGGACGCCCACTACTGCCCATGTGTGTTTGTGTGTACCTATGTGCCGCGGGTCTCTCCTAAAATGGTCAACACTGCACGCGCGGAAAGTATACAAACACACACACACAATACCAGATATAAACATATATACATATATAAATACACATGCACATATACACATGCTCACTTAACAGACGATGGTAGATGTGCAACGGTTGACCGTTATAAGAAACGCTGCAGTGGTTCGACATTTTGATAACCATATGTTCAACAATTTATAGGTTTAACACTCATTGACCGTTGTTCTATTATTATATATAAATATATATAATATAAGACTTTATGGGAGTATGGAACCTTATAGATTTTTTTGTTTCGGTAAAATAAAATTTAATTTTTATAACTATATATAGTACCGTTTTTTCTATGCTATATACTGCGTACTAATTTATAGCTTGCAATAATAACATAACTTCCATATTCTTGCCTAGCATTTTTTAGGTTAATTTTTTGATACTTTTTGTTTTCAGTGTAATCAAAATATTCAAATATTTTACACCAGGACTTGAATTCGATTTCAATATTGGTTTTAAATATGGATAAAAATCGTTAAAAGTCTTTTAAAATATCAAACGTAATATCAAATACAAAAATATTTTTAATGATATTCAAAATTTAAATTAAAAAAATTACTAACGATATTCTATATGTATCGAAATTCTAATCGGTTTTATATATAAATCAATTTTCAATTAAAAAAATTCAAATTAAACGTTATTAATGGTCCAACATGATGAAAATACAATATTTATTTACTAAATATTATTATTTGTTAATGATTCTAATATGTTAATGAGTTTAAATAACTATTAGTTATAATCTACCGACTAGAATATTGCTTAATTATATACATATTCCATATTCATAAAACGGTTAAATAGGATATAAGAAAGCCTAACACCCGTTTGAACCGAACGTGGTTAAGTGACTTAAATACATTTTCTTATTGTGTAAACATAAACGAGTTACCCTGGTAACAATAGTGTTGAAGACTTGAGGTGGTATAATATTATAGATGCATCTTACCTGTCACGTTCTTGACCGGTGATTACTGGTCCGGGCAGCCAATTTGTCACGGCATAACTTGTGGTGGCACACTTGACACTCATGACAGTTTGTTATTGGTTATTTAGCACTTGTTTAGATATTATGGTCTAAAATAATCTATAAGACGGACACCGTGTTGTATGGTATCGTACCCCGGTGCCCGTATAGTACGTTAAACGTTTATCGAAAATGATACACTGAAATAAATATTGATTATACGAGTCTTGACGTCGCGACGTGATAATAGTAGAGTGTCCCTGTGTGTCGGTCGTCCGGTCGATCGTAATTTTTCTTTATTTATCGCTATGTTTTAATAATTGTATGTTTATCATCGATTAACGAATGATACAAACTTAATTCTAGTTATTTATATTCTTATTAGTTTAAAGTTTATAGTTTATAGTACGTTGCACCGTTACCATTCATGGTTTTCATATTTTATTTGTTTATTTGATCATTAATGCAAATTATTCTTCCTTCGAGAACATTATCAAGCGTTGTTTGATAAAATTACAGGGAAAAGAAATAAAACAATAAAATAGTATGTAAAAGAATAATTTAAAAATTGGAATAAAACTAATATAGGTACCTATATTGAAATCAAAAATCAATATTAAATCGATTTGTATATAACAATATAAAAATTATCAAAAAGCTATATAAGAATTAGTTAAATAATAATAATAATAAAAAAAAACTGAGATAAAATAAATTAAAATTGAAATTGAAAAATTTTATTTGGATTATAAGCTTTGCTTACCACTAATACATTTTTTTTTATATATTCCTGGTTATTATATACAATATACATAATATAATAATATTTGCACGGATCACATTGCATACTGCCTACGCCCGTCCATAAACTCTCTGCTGTCGATTCGTATACATTTAAAAATATGTATACTGTATAGAATAGGTATTCGTTTATAACGGGCCTTATAGCTGCTGCAGTCGCCTTTTTATCGCATATTTTTTCTCTCGAATCACCCTTACGCGTTCGCGCTTGACATCGTCAATTAATCGTGATTTGGCGAACATTCTTCTCGCGTTGAAAATGAAATGCGCCTTACTATTATGAGGGTATTTGTTCTTGGAGTGTGGTTCAAATAAAGACCTCCATAGTAAAATAAAATCAAATAAGATCAAGAATTATATTATAGAAATAAATTGCGCGGATTTTTAATCAACCGTCGTCGTCGCTGCAGCTGCCGTGTAATTAATGATAGATATAATCATTATTCGCCGTATAATACTATAATATAACCGGCGTCGTAGCCTAGAGCGTTGAAAATATCGACTAAAAATTAGGTTTTTAATAATATAATAATTAGGCAAACCAAATATTCGAATAAATACTGAATAAACGAGTCCAAGCTATCGTTCGGCTTTATTTCATTTTTTCAGTTTTCATTCCCACGCTCTCGTTATGATAGTAATATTAACATCGCATTTTTTTTTGCACATATAATATTATATAGGACGCGAGTCGTACACACATGAAAATATTATCGAGCGCGAGGTTTTCGTCTTCGAACCGAACGCGTCTTATTATAACGTCGACGACCGAATAAATTATATAGGAAATTATTCGCGCGCATCGACCGCTGTTGCGGTGCTAATTCGGTACACAGTAAATTATTCCTTGAGTGTCATTGATGGACGAGTGGACTACCGCAGCTCTAATTAGGAAAATCGTGTATTTCACCACTCATTAATTTTACTTTATTTTACATTATCTCGCGTAGAATATCTGATTATATAGTCACACGTAATTATTGTGTATATCGGTTATAGACTATATATTTAGAATTAAAAAATCTTGGACCCTTCTCTCCCACCTATAAAATTTGTTTAAATTTGAAAGAAAAATAATTTTATTCCTAAAAGTTGTTGATTTTATTTTCAAGGTTTTATAATGGATAAAAATAAAGTTGTTGAGTTGAAGATTCTTTATTTTAGATTTTGGACGGAGTGATGGAATCTATTGGTTTTACAATGATGTGTGTTTTTTTTTTTGCCTATTTATTCTTGTATCTGTCATCACGTTTTGGGGCAGTAAAAATGCAATAATTTCCTTAAACAGCATCTTTTTTGACAGCAAAATGAATGTAGATAGGTAGGTAAAAAAATCTAATTTTTTCAATACTTTTCAAAAACATCCAAAAAAACTATAAAAATTTTCGAAAAAACGGGAACTTTTTACACAAAACCACGGTTTGACAAAATAATATTTTTTTAAATATTTTAACTCAAAAACAAAAAACTGCTAATACTTGACATTTTCACCACATGTTTTAATTGGCGTTTTCTATATATTGTTAAGTTTTCAAAGTATTTTGACATTTTTTAACCTATTTATAGACAATTTAAATTTTCGATTTTTCTAAGGTTTTTTTTTTGAAATACTGATAAAAAAATTTTTTGTCCAAAAACTCTTGAAAATTTAATGCAAAGTTAATTATAAGTTATACTAATTGCAGATAAAAAAAATTGGTAATCGTATCCTTTAAATTTTTTTATAAGCCCATAAAGTTCAAATTTGTATAAAATATGTTAAAATCGCGCTATGTATTTCCATTAATGTGTGCACGCCCCCCCCCCCCCCCAGGGAAAGAGCCCCAGATTGGAAAATATAGATAGGTATAAAAACATATAAATACTTCTTCGGGTCTTTCAGTCGTTTATAGTCGCTTCCAGCACGAATACAATACATAATAATAAGGCTAACTGCAAGAAGGCGATGCACGGACACGCACTAGCGCACATATAATATTGTTCTGCTGACCCTCTACGCGTCATTTTGGTAAAAAATACCCGGCATTTCTATACATTAGACGTAAAACAATCTACGATGAGTTAATTATTTTTCTAGACCAGCAACACTTCGCGATCAAGTTATCGACACACCCAGAAGTCAAAATCGTGGTCTGATTCGGAAGATCAATGCCATTTTTTGTTTCTTTTGTAAGTATTGTATATTACTTGTATTAATTCGTCATCTCGTTCATCACCTATCTTATTATGATAGACTAGATATGTAATATGTGTATATATACACAATAAATATGTTATCAGACTGTCAGTAGTTCAGTTCCAAACATTATAGCGTTTTGTATTAGTGAAAAGTCAAAAAGTTAAAAGTTTTTGCTAAAGTTATTCCGCATGATCCTTTGGAGATTATGTTAAATTTCCTAAAAATATCTCTACCCTCCTCTCCACCAAGTTGTCTGAAACCTTCTCAGCTGATATCCGTTCACGTGTTTTCAAGGCTTTAATTGCGCTCAACACTCTGAGTATGATATTTATTACAAATGAAATACATTAATAATAACAACAAACGTTAAATATACTATGACGACACTAATAATCTGTTGATTAATTTCACGACTTTTGTATCTATACGAATATTATGTATTAATATGGGTACGCGCAACGGTGCGTATTGTATCAGTAGTAAAATATTGCGAATGGGTTTGAGTATCATACCTTGAGAAACAGTTTCCAGGGACTCCAATAATCGCAAATTGAGAGGATTAACCTTGACATAAAAATAGTTAGGTTGATTTTTGTTATCTTTTTTTGTTTTTTTTGTATTATACAGCCTTCCGGTATGTTGTGTCATCATGATCGACCTCCGTCACAAAAATAACATAGTCCACAGATAAACTAGCTTATCACCGAATTAAATACATTTATAATTCCGAACGTACTTATACTTTACTCGTTTTTTATTTACTATCAACTATTATTTTAAACCATAAAAAGATAAATATTTTTTAAGGACACGTGTATTTATCTTTAGCAAAATAAAAATACTTCCTTACGTATATAAAGTATAGTATGTTCGTGTTTGTGTGTGTGTGTGTGTATGTGTGTGTGTGTGTGTGTGTGTAAAATATTAACTAATCGCTAGATTCCAAAAATGGATTATAAACAATATTTCGCGGCAGGAATATAATATTAGCAACGTCCAATATGTAATTACGCCCGTATTACTGACTTTTGATTTATCATATGACTTATCTTATATAAAAAAATATACTATTAAGTTTTTTATCAAATCACGCTATTGAAAATATTTTGAAATAACCGCATCACGCATGATAATAATATTTATTAAAATCCGAAACGATGAAAATAATTAGTTTTAAAACCAGCAGTACATTAATGACGGACGGTTAATTTTATTTTTTTGTTCAATTAAAATTTCGAGAGAAGAAGTATAAGTTATACACTTAGGTAACGTTTTGGTCTTGCATTAAAGTCTAACGGATTTGGATAAATCGTGAAATCTGGATTGTTCATTCATATAATAACAACAATTTTATTATAGATTCTACTGCGTAGAATAATATAATTTCCGAAAAATATACTACTGATTCGTGAACACCATGTTATTACAATGTAACTCGGGAGACGTTGTCTAAACGAATAAAATATAATACACGCATAGTAAATTAAATTAAATACTTATGCGCTTTATTTATCAGAATGTATTAATGTAATAAATAAGATTAGTCAAAGTTGTAACGGCCACGAGAAAAAAAGTGCCATTTTTAATGCTACAAGTACATATCCATACTTAATATATTATTTTTAATATTATTAAAAAACTATAACAATACACCAATTGTGCTAGTAGATCTTACGATCTGTGTTGCATGCCACAGCAGTAATACGTATTATACTATAATGTACAATATACTACGACACAACTGCAATAACGTGGACTAACACGTTACATAAACGTCCTTAAACGCAATCGCTTAAATATTATACAAATCAAAGTCCACCAGCGCAACAGTCATTGTTGCATTATTATTATTGGGGCACAACAATAAGACGTTTAAGGGTTGATGCCCAAGTAAAATACATTTTTGAGAACTAAAGAACAGGCCAAAAATATATTTCAAATTATTATAAAACTTAAACTCAATTATTTATTATTATTATTATTTTTGATAATTATTTATCGGAATAAATAAAACGTAACTATACCTAAGACTTATGAGAACTGAGAGGACATTGAAATAATTTGATTCAAGTTGGAATTCGTAAACGGGTTTTAATTATGAAAACAGTTTTAATTTTTCTCTCCATTAGCATCCAAAAAGTAGTTACAAGAATGACTTTAAAATACGTCGGGAATTTTTCTAAACGAATGAAAAAATCAACCAATGCAAAATAAAAATCAGCAGTTATTAACTATATTGAAGTATGTAATTGAAATTCATTTTTAGCCAAAGAAGCGTTCTGAAAAAATTACAAAAGTCATCGACATCCGGCCGTATATATATATACATACTGTATTTACTGTAACAATGATGTATAACAACGCCGTATACGTATTATATTGTTTTTACAACGCACGTCGTCGTCCATTGTCGTCTACACGCGGGCAAATGAAAATAGGAGTCCGACACAGGCTTAAACACTTTGTTAGCGATAAATCGTC
This sequence comes from Chaitophorus viminalis, assembly GCA_025469195.1. Lineage (NCBI taxonomy): Eukaryota > Metazoa > Arthropoda > Insecta > Hemiptera > Aphididae > Chaitophorus > Chaitophorus viminalis. Next base: position 19,049 of record JAIPRK010000239.1, on the reverse strand, counting down.
ATTTTTTCCCACGAACTATATTTTATATTATTATGCAGATTAGGCTTTGTGACAGCGTTGGTCACGGGATATCATCGATTTTCCTGCAGTGACTTAAACAAATCGACCACAAGAGAACGCACCTTGCTTGAACTCGTTGTTATTAAACAGTTCTGCTGTGTACCAGTATTTCTCAACTTTTACGATGCAAATCAAAAGCTCTATTTTTTTTTTTTTTGCATCGACCCGAACTAGTAACAGTATAGACATATAGTAAGGACGACGAATGGGAAATAGAAAATTTACAGTATTCATAATGCTTGAATAAATATTATATACCCGAAGAGATTTATTATAGGTACTTGTATTTTTTGTGCAACATAGATTTTACACTTTAAAATATGTGTTGATATTATACCGTTTCAAATGCGTTTTTAGTTTGTTTTCATCTTTTTTGTTTTACCTCGTCACCCAACCTTGGACGTCTTATCCAGCAACTATGCGGTGGTCCAGAAACAATGCAGGAAATATTATATTATACGTATAGGGTCATCTATTTGCACTACGGTACTATAATATTAACTTTACTTTTAACCAATTTTTAACAAGGTATTTACGATATAATATTGTCTCGTGGTATAAACCTGCGCGTGTGCGTACGTGTTACCTAGAGTGCACATTGTATACGCGCATACAAGAGTATTTTAATCAAGGTAAGACTGTGCCTACTCGACTATTATACATGTGATATGATTGATATGTCGTCCGTTCATGTTGATAGCTTCGCGTATACCGTGTTTTAAAACATAACAATAACTATACAGTACAAGTGCAATATTATTACAATTCGTATGACACGCATTCAATGATGGTAATAATAACTGTATAATACGTGTATATGTTTTATAGTGCGTATTTCGTCGGGTCAAAAATCTCAATCACATTACACACACTATATTTATATATATATATACGTACCAACATACCTATATATAAACTTGCAAGTCGTAACGGTACACAGTTGCACAGAAGTGCATATTGCATACGGTATATTATTATTATTAAATGTCTACAATATTCGTCGTCGAAGTTTTTTACTGTCGGTTTGTCACGTATAAATATTATAATGTTTAGTTTGATATCCCCTTGCTTAACACTTAGTAATGCACTATAATACCACTGTAACACGTCTGATACAGTGTTTCCCAACTTCTTTAATTCCATGTCCATTTTCAAAAATGTCAAGTTTCCCCTCACCAATTTATTTACACAAAAATATTAAAAGAGTAGATATAAGGTTGAAGAACATTTATTTTTGTTTTAATCTTTAATCTTTGGTATAAAGTATGATATAAAGTATAAATAAAATCGGTCATTATTAATCTTTGGTCTTTTTTTCTCTGAATTAATATAATAAATAATTAAAAAAAAATTTACATCGTGCACAGCCATAAGAATGAACCAAGCTTAGTGCAAAAATACATTCTGGAGAATTAATTCTGTAGTCTTTTCTTTTCCCTCCTTTTGATTGCTCTGCACTGTTCTCCACCGGACTCGCTACACTGCAGGGAGTGAAATTTACACATGTCAAAATTATCTTCTTAGAGAATGGGATAAAAGTGCACTCCCAAGTGACAAGTCACTGACAAAGACCTAACGGTCGTTTCAATGTACAACAATGAACAAAAATAAAATTTATAATATATTTTTAAAATGAAAAAAATATATAATAATATGGGGCATATACATGAAATAATAGAATCGCGTAGCCGAGAAAAGTATTGCTCATTATAATTAACTTTGACATCTGAAATATTATTATATTATTATATACTGACATACCACCTCAGTCATATTTTACACGGTAAAACATCATAATAATACTCAAAAAAGTATATAAATAGGATTTGAGTACAAAACATAATATAATAAAATTGTTAATTAGGTATCCAAACGCAGAGAATCCGGTTATAAACACAGATGCATTTGTAGCCCGTTCAAACTCTGAACAGTCGTTATTACGATACTTGCTCTGCACTTTTTCTTCTCGTGGAATTATACTTTTGTAAATATTACATCGCTCGACGGTGATATAATATTATCGATTTTATTTAAAACCCGCCTTGAATAATAATTCAATATCAGCTACATATAATGTAATATATAATATATATATTATAGTATATTATGTATATGAGCGTTTCGTAATCGTGGTCGTCATTGCAAGTCAAAAATATCTCTTTACCTGCTGTGTAAATAATCACGATGGGCAGGTGAAAGGTTAATAAATAGATTACATCTATACGCGTTATATTATTATTGTAATAATAAATTACAAAATATCTAATAACGTTTTAAGGATTGATCAAGCGAGGAATGCTATGAATTACGATATTATATATAATAAAAAATGTCTACGCATAGGTATATCAATGTTTGGTTTATAATTTTTAGAATTTATCATACATTTGATTTGAATGCATTCATATATAACTGATTCGATCATTAACAATAATAGGTATTCGAAACTTAAATTTTTCATTTGTACACTTTGGTTTTCCATTTTGTATATATTTTTATGATTATACGAGATATGTTAAAATCTGAATTGAACAAAGAAGGCATGTCATATTAATTTAATGGATTTTAATTTTAATTTCGTATGAACACGTATTATAATGTAACGATAATAATAATGTACCACACATCATTACAATTTTCATTATTGCCTAGGGAATTTTTTACGCATATAAGAAAAAGGTTTTCATTACTCTAAGAATTCATACACTATAAGAGTGTATAACTGAGAGAGTTCAGCTACCGAAATATGTCATCTGTTAACATTCTCAATATATTCATCTGCATTGTTCTTACGAAATATAATAGAACTTTTGGCACACATGTTATGTATAACCGTTGGTATGTTAAATCAATATTTATTATAGATACGGGTGATTGTAAACTTCACCGATTTTCAGGTTGCCGATATTAGGATTGCTTTTCAAACATTTAAATTCAAGACTAGGTAAATTTAGATTTATTAGACATATGAACCAAATTAAACAATGTTTTTACTTCCACTTGGAGTAAAAGCGCGAACAGGCATACTCTATTGAATAAACTCTATTTGATAGAGTCTACATATTCGATCTAAAATTCGGAGGTAGGGATGTTGTGTATATGGGATGTTGTTCAAAGTATAACAATGTGAACTTGGCAGCACAAATTTGAAAGGTTCAAAATAATAGTTAAAATCGATCCTCTGGCGAAAATAAAATCTAACGAATGTTGAAAGTTGTCCAACAATACCCAACAAATATAGAAGTATAAATCTAGCCAGAAAAAATATTTTCAACCAACATATACTGAAATGTGACCTTGAGTGTAAAAAAAAAATCAAATCGATCTCCTGACAAAAATAAAATTCAACAAATTTCAAAAGTTGTCCAATAAATTCCAACAAGTCACCAACAAATTTGTTGAAATGGTTGGATCTCAGACTGCTAATGCTGTACTGCTAAGCTCACAAGGGTTATTATTTTGACAGAATTACAAATAAATTGTTTAATATTTTAATTGTATTTCTTTGTAATTTCCGAAAAAAAAGTTTAATAAATAAATAATACTATACATTATTAGTTATTAGTTTATTACCAATCTCAAGTTGAAATAAACTCATTTTCATAAATGTAAAAAAAAAAACATCTCCAAACAATATTTTTAACTCAAAATATTAAATATTAAATTTGTCATGATGGTATTAAGCTACGACCCCAACTCACGCAACATCTAAACCGAAACGTGAGCAAGTGATCAGCAAAAGTTTTAAATCATTACATATTATAATCATATACACTACAGTTACTGCTCCTGAGTCATAATGCTTTTCTCGGAATTAATGATATTTGTGTGTGTGTGTGTGTGTGTGTGTGTGTGTGTGTGTGTGTGTGTGTGTGTGTGTGTGTGTGTGTGTGTATGTGTATGTTTGTGTTCACAGTCATATAACATATTATTCGTATATTAATGACATAGGTATATGTGTGTGTCTGTATAAAGCCCGTGTACGCTCGCATTAGTTTAAAATCGCTCCTGAAAGTCGTTGTTTGACGTGTAAAACACTGGCGTGCGATAAAACTAATGCATCCCCGGTATCTGTATACCGTGTTAACGAATCGACGGGACAAATATAAGTGCCTAATGCAGCAAACGCGTGTGTTTACGCGATCATTAATATTATATATTGAGCGAAAAAAATTGATCGCAATCGAAAGTAGAGAAGTATGCGCTAACGCTGGCAATAGAAATTTCACCCCGTAACGTGTTATTATTACAAAAACATAATGTATTATTTATGCTCGATGTAGTGATTGGGTGCGCAACGCGAGGAGGATTTAAGTTCGGTAAACAGTATCCGTCGCCGAGCAATCATACGCGCAGGTAATACTATTTTGTAACAGTCCAAACGGAGAATTAATGTTCATCGCAAACGACGCAAACATTGATTTGTGTACAACGCTCGTATATAGATACTTCTTACTTTTAAAAAGTATAAAATACTGACGTATAAACAACACTATCAAATTGGCCCGACCTCTTACAAGATTGGGAATTATAAAAATTGATTGGTATAATCATTTTTATTTTAAGATTTCTGCAGCTAATACACTTGATATATTGTACCCACTACCTATTACCCATCCATGTTCATTATTATTTATATAGCCATAAGTTTTCAAATTTTCCCAGTCGATTTTTTTGTTTTTTAGTGAAGCTTATAAATAATTATGTAAGCATATATTGTTAATACTCATATGGTCGGGAATATTGTATATATTTATATTTATAAATAATATATTATATGATATTTAATATAATTACAATAAACGTTAATGATTTTATGGGTACAGCATTGAATAATTGCGAACGGAAGATCGAGGATTTCACGGAAAAGTCGTTGTGTATTATTTTAAACATCTATAAAATTCTATACATTTATTTCTCGTCCAAATATATTATACTTTACAACTTAATTGATAAGTGCTTACTGATTATATGGCTAATCTATCTACTAGTTTTTTTCAACATTTCCCCGTTTTCTAAGTCTATAAACAAACTATTTAGTATAGAAGCCTGACTATTTCTTCCGCATAACCATCGGGTACTATAATGAACAAATAAAATAGGTAATCGTTTTTGACGTGGGCACGAAAGCATCGATCAAAGTTATACTATCAAGTTATAATGGTATGTAAGTTATATTTGTAATGTTTATAGTATTGAAGTAGATATTTTCTTTCGTACCTATAATATATATGTAATTTCGTATTATAATCTAGTCTAAATTCTAGAATTATAACATAAAAAAATGACAGATCAATTGACCAAATCCGAGTTTTAAATATTTTAACAAAAACTGATATTCTCATTGTCTTGTGTATTCTTTTGCCGTTGAGATGATATACTCTAGATGCGATTTTCGACAGAATCAACGATCGAATGGAACATTTCTGTCGATCATGCATATCGAAGTATATTTGGGCGAATAGAGTATTGTAGTTTAAGTATAGTATTCATTCGCACGTAAAAGAGCGGAAGTTATCAGTGGCGTCGAAACCAAAGTTAAACTAAGTTTTATTTATTATTTAACAAAACCATATGTCCATACTACCGGGTTCCTTGTATAAAATATATAATTTTGACACCAATTTAGGGTTCTTCAAACCTTTGATTGAAAATGGGTACACTCGATATATATTATATATGTATATACTTGAGTGGCTGCGTTATTCTATCAAAATGAATTGGAATCAATACGATATTTTTTCATTATTTTAACTTAAAATTATTTTCGCAGCAGTCCTAGAGCTGGACGTATAGAGTTCAGCGCCCCTAAGTGAATTAGGTTCAATGTGGTTTACATTTTCCGATCCATTCAACCGGAACCTGACGTCATTCATTTGTGAATGCACCGCCAACCACACAGCATCGTCACGGCGCAGTCTTCTTAAATATTTTCGTTGACAACCCGTATATAGTGTATATTATATAGTACACACACATAATATTTTATACACAGTGTAATCGCCGTAGCTGTATAGATGTCATTGAAATCATTATATGAACGGATGTTGGTGGGCGGCGGCAGTTTTGTATAGTATGATAAACATGACCTAGTATTGGACGGCATTTATGAAGAAGGAGGTTTGCATCAGGTATGTATGGAGAATTCGATTTTGACGGCATCACTCCGAGATAGGTACCTACATACGTATAATACAGCGGTCTTACGCAACAATCGTACGCTACAAAATTCGGTCCGGCGCATATATGTCATTGTAGCACGGATGATGGTCAAATACTCAAATGCGTACTGATATCGTATTGATATACTTCAATGTACCCATAAATTTAAACGAATATCCCGTTTTATTAATTTGTTATAATATTAGGTTGTATAAAATATAATACGCATATGCACACCTATACGTATTGTATGCATGTGAAAAAAATCGCGTGATGCAACTCATGATGTCCTCATCCAAAACCACCAAAGTGATACCCCTTTTTGATCACAAGTATTCGCGTTAGTCATTTTCAAATGCACTGAGTATGTTATACGTTGGCGCAATTTGAATAAGTGCAGCTCAGTGCCCCAAATTTTCTTTGACTAATTAGAAAATTTTAAAGCAGGTTAAGGTTTAAGAGGACGCTATACCCTAGGGGCGATTATAAGGGGGGGATAGATGGATCCCCCTGGTCCATATTTTAGTAAAAGAATGAGTTATACTGATTTATGGTAAAATATACTGTATGCAGTGCTGTCTTAAATATATGGCCCCGAAATTTTAAGGGCCCCAAATTCATATAAATATCATTATTTACGAAATATAATTTTATACTTTTTCTTTTATGTTTTTAGTATAAATTTCAAACAAAAAAATATTTAAATTACCTTTGTGTATCTAAAAATATTTTTATATTAGGTATATTAACTTATTATACATTATTATTATAAATTTGTTAAAAATATTATTTTGATTTGTCTCCAATATGAAAAATTTAGAAACAAAAAAAGTACAGATTTATTGTAAAATATTTGTGAAATTTTTTCATGTAGAGGTTGACATTAATAGAAATGAATTAATCTTAGAATTTATACATTTAAAAATGTATCCAGCGAAACTTTAAATTTCTGAATTTAGTATTTTTTGTACATACAAATCAAATCAAATAAAAAAAATCAAATAAACTAGAAGAGATATTTCCAAACACAATATTAGCATTCAGAATTTTTTTTATCAAAGATTACCTATCAATCATAATGAGAAACGTTCATTTTCTTAGATAAAACGTATTAAAGAAGTATCAGGCCATGAGCCAGAAACGGTTACACTTTGTAGTTTTAATGAGTATTCAACATAATGAAAATTACATTGGATTTCTATCAAGTTTGGATTGTGAAAAATTTAATGTTATAAAGTTTGCAAATGAAAAAACTAAAAAGAGATCATAAAAAGTATTAAAGTAATTGACAAATTTATATCAATACTGTTTTTATGACAATTATTTTCATGAATTACTTTTGTTTTGAAAATATTAATTTATGAATAATTTATGTATTTTATGACCGTTTATTTTTAAATTATAATAAACAATAAGAAACAATAGTAAATAACAGAAATTCAAACAAAAATGCATAAATAAATAATAAGAATACATAATAAATTTATGTATTATGGTGAAAGACGTAAACGTTGGTTCATTTTCCTTGAAAATTGGTAAATATTGTATCTGTAGACTTTCACCGGTTATTGACGTCTATTACCAGTTAAATCGATAAACGATGTTTTAAATGCGATTCAACCAAGTTAATAGTTGGTCAACTCACACTAAGGTATATGCAGTTTTTGATTTTGCGAAAAAAATGTAAATTTAGATTTTTAATTATAACTTTTAACTTATAAAGTATAAATTATAACTCTTAATATTTTAAACTTTCATTTATATTTGTATATTGTATATAAGACCACCAACCTCTGCCAAATATTATAGAATAAATTGTAATATTTTATTTTTATTTTTTTCTCTCTTACCAATTTTTTCCATTTTATATTAAGTCTGTATTTTTACACTTTACCATCTTACAATAACTTTAATCGCATGTATATAATGTTTACTATAATCTTATAATCTTAGAACAGTCCTATGTATATTTATATTGAATTGTAAACTGTGTTTTTTGGCAACCCACAAGGTGGACAGTCCGCTCAATAAAGCTGTTATATATAACTTTAACTTATCACTGTTACTATAGTGTTCTATTTTTATTTTTCAATTATGGCTGAGTAAGTTCAGTATGCCGGTGTTAGTTGTTTATGAATGCTCAGTAATAACCGTATGTGACATAACTTCATTAGTTAAAAATATCATAACGAAAGTAGATAGCTAAACAAAACCCCAATTTTATTAGAGATGAGAACGATACTGACGTTTTATATTATATCGCAATAGACGAGTTATTTGATGTAATTCACTCGACATACATATGACTGTAGGGCATGTTGATAAAAGTAGGATGATGGTTGGGTTAAAAAATATATATTGTAATATAACAAGAGTTATATTAGGGATGTGTTATAATTGTCAAGTAAAACAGTTTAATTCAAAAAAATGTATTATGAGTTATGTCTAAACTAATCCTTCATTAAGCATTTAATTTAAGAGTACAATTTGATTTTATTGACTTGCAATCGTACAATTTTAACAGTTATCGCTGTATAATTAATTACCAAGATAATTTATTAAAAATGTAACTGGAAGTATAGTTGTGGTAGTAGGAAATTTATATGCAAAGCATTAGGCAGTGCAATTTTTGTTTTTACAAATTTTGCAATCCTAAGTACCACAGTTATAATAATAATTTTTTAAATAACTCATAGTATAATATTATAATAATAGTTATTATTTTGTTTATTATTATAAAAAATATGAGATTTTTCATAATTTACCAACAGTCTTAGTAAATGAGGTCATTGACTGGTGAAAGTAGTGAATTTGAATTTAAAACGTTATTTTACAACATTTACCTACATGATTAAATCATTTTGGTAAAAGACATCATTTACCAACTATCTTCTATCACCGTAAAATACATGATATATATTATATAATTGAATATTTTAAGGCCCCTAAAATATATTGACCCAGGGCCCTATGAAATCTTAAGACAGCTGTGATTGTAAGCATATATTGATCGGAGTAGGGCGTTATTCAAATGAAATTTTATGTAAATGATTATTTACATAACATTTTGTTCGAATAATTATATGGATAAGATTTTGCCCAATACTGAGTATAAGCAATAAGAACATTTTTTTTTTTATTATTATTACAAGTGTGTACTTTGTTAATTCAAAATACTGATATTTTTTTTATAGTGTCAAATTATTTTGATATTAAAGTTAAAAACACAAAATTAGTTCTACTGAACACAGATTTGCTATGTTGTACGTTTGTAGGATGGAAACAACACATGCGGGTGTGAGGTCCTATTAATATAAGCATCAACTGACTTATCATAAAACTTCTTGGGAGGACCATTATCTTTGTTTTGTTGGGTGGTTTCTTACGATATTATAATTTTTAAGCCAATCGTAATTCTTCACATACTCGTTACTCGCTTAAAAAATTTAAATATCGTACAAAACCCACCAACAAAACATAGACAATGTTTTTCCCATGATTTTTTATGATAGGTGAGTTTACAACATTAAACTATTGAACTAATTTACTACGTTGTATGTTTTTAAGACTGAGACAATACATACGGATGTTGAGCCCATAAAACTGATACAAAATTGTTCTTTTGTCAATATAATCGATATATATATATATATATAATCAATTATAGCTCTGGTAAGATACATGTTTTTCTTATTATGACATAATGTTAATTTATGTAATTGCCTATCGGCAACCGTTCCCAATTATAAAAATGGTAATGACAGTGTTTTGAACCTACAAATTACTTTTAAATTTATTTGTATTGAATGGCATATATACTGATATACTTCTGCACGAGTTTGATGACAAGTATTTTTTCTTGTGGCGTTTTAGCACCCCCAGAATTTTCATTGAAATTCCGTACCCAAGTATGTAGATTTAAAATACCTATCGTGCTTAGGTTAATAATCATTATATTATTTCGTGCGATCGTTCCCATCAGATGATCAAAGTTTCCACCGGCTGGAAAGCACTGAAACGATTGCATTCATTATCGCTTAGAATACTAGAGACATTTTAATATCGTGGAGTAACGCCAGTAATACATTAGACACAGTAGACGCATATACTTTTACGTCCCAGTGAGTTTAGAATTCTTCAGTTTTCACAATACATTTTTCATATCGAACCAATTGCATTTCCAAAGGAAAAAGCTACCACAATACGTAAACGATAATAATATAATACAGTGTGCGGTTGTAGTGAAATATGTTGTTTTGGACGGATATATACTATTGTTGTTAATATTATAATACATAATAAGTATAAATTATATAAGTTTATATAAGTCATAAACTATTCTAAGTTGTCTATATTTATAAGTTTATAAATTAATTTATTAACTAATAATACACTTATCAATAAAACGTCATCTAAGTCGCCTTGAACACTCGTTATGTACGTTTAGCACGTACAAGTACGTAGACAAATGTCAATATTATATTGTTATGACGACTCAATAAAATATTATAGTTCCAATAATTTCCTTTATGCGCATCAATATATAAAATACTAATAACTTTTCAATATTGTATACACGCGGTGGTGGCAGTGACATCAGCGTGTCAAGTATTCTCGTCTATAAATCATGTACACGGCACATAAGACAAAATAATAATATGCTATTTGCAAAACAGACAATAGACTTTTATTTTCCAAGTATTATTTTAATATTGCTATTATTTTTACCGCGATGTATTGTATTTAAATTGCATTTAGGAAAAAGAAAAAATCATAATTCAATTTTGCTTCGAACAAATAATTACCAGCGCTACGCGTATCCATCCACCTTTAATCTTAATAATAATATTGCAGTAATATTGTTTCAATGTACACATGACGCATAGTTGTGTTTGTCGGTAAAATTCGTATGAGTAAAAAAAAAAAAATAAACAAATAGCAATTAAACCCGCGTAAACGTGTAGGTTTCAAAGACGATTCTTGGTATAATATCCTCGAATCGTATTTTAATTTAGTGCGGCTATCCGCGAATGAGGAAATATGAAAAAAAGTGCTTACCTAAGTACAATTAATATTATTAATACTTTAATACTGCAGTCGCATGTATTTCATATGTTGCCTTTCTACAGTAGCATGCGTGTCCTAAAATTGAAAAGTCCGGGGCCGCACAATTGTGTTTCAATTATTTACGTATTATTATTATTATTAATATTATTATTGTAAGAAGAAAAATTCAAATGAAACTATAATAAAATCAAATTGTTAACTCATGCAAACTTTTGATTTATTTTTAATTAATTCAACGTATTATAGGTATCTATGGTATACTCGAATGACTATTTTCCATTTTAATTAGTCATGCATGCTACAGGGTAGAAATATTTCGATGGGTTTTTAAATTTTTAATTTAAACAGTAAAAATGATTAATTATGAATAAATTTACTTATAAAATCATGATGGAAAATTCAATTTGGTTACCTTTATACATATCTAATATTATCTGCGTTTTACAAATAAAAACTACTGGTTGTCAAGTATGTGCAGAAAAACACGAATGTTTGCTGTTCTCTTAAACTTTCTGTGGTGAGAGGGCGTTTAACCCCTATAATATCCTTATTTACGCGTCTGTTCATCGTAATATGGTGCAGTTCATAACGACGGAGTACGTTTATAATAATATTTGTACAGTTTTAATATCACAACGAGTCGTAGTATAATAATATTTGTCTCGCCGCCGCGGCCCGACCAGTGTACACACATATATAACACATATGCGCATAATATGGTAAAGCATTGTTGTTCTCGCGCGTCCGATGGAATAATGACGATAATTAATAGCAGTATAATTACGACAGCTAATAGCGTAAATATATTATTATTTATATTAACAGCTATTAATATTATCATAATTATTGTTATACGTGCGCGTGTGGAAAGGAGGGGATGGGAGGGGGGCGTCCCATGATGAAAAAAAACTTTTTTTTATACTTGAAAACAATATACAAATACAATAATATAGTTTATACCCATACGATCGCTATCTCGTCAAGATAACATTATATAATATTATTTGTAGTATTTACGAGCGAATCCCGTCGCAAGTACACATAATATAGTACGATAATATACATATAATGTAGAATTATAAACGATATACATGCGCGTACACGACGAATATGCTATCGCGGTGAACTACATTATAGTAACAGTTTATACAAATATATACGAGTATATATATATGTATATATCCGTATTTTTTTATACGCGTTTAATGTCGTGTACGCTTAATGTAACATACCGATGTGTATACAGTATACATAGTACGCATATAGGACGTTAATCCGTGTACCTACCTGCACTACAGTGTTCATAATAATATTACGAGCAAGAACGCTTCGTTGTCGTAAAACTATACATACAGGGTGCTTGCAGACTATATTGTCTGGTACGTGCAATCTCAGGCTTCCATTGGCATACATATCACGACGGGGCAGCCTTCATTTGGTTCAAATAGGCGTAACTATGGAGGGTGTGGGTATACTTATTGAGCTCTCCCAAATTGTTTTCGTATTTATGTATTGATAGTATCAAAAAATAAAATGAATACTAAATAGTTGTTCCTATAATTATATCTTTTATGTCTTGCTCAATTCATTACATGTTAAATAATGTCCTATGTAATTTATATATAAAATATTTTTCCAAATTGCTCAAGCCAGAAGCTACAAACAATATATATATATATATATATATATATTTATAAATGTTCGATACAATTAAAAGGTATAATAATTAATGCCACAAGAAATCTTTCTCTATAGATTGACAGTTCTGTCTTTAAAGCCAAAATAATAATTTTAATCAGTTTTGGTAGAGGTAGAGTACAATGTTTTTTCTTGTTGTAAGCTATAGCTTAAATTAGTGATGGGAATTAAATCCAAATTCTCTGAAAATCCGAAAAATCGGATTTCAGATTTTGAAATTCAAGCTAGAAAATCCGGATTTCGGATTTTTGGATTTAGAAATCCGAGATTTGAATTTATCATTACGGATTTCTGTGCTCTAACGATAAAACTTTCGTCATACCACTTTTTGGTCACTTTTATGATTTTTGGACAAAACCAATATTTTAAAATCCAAAATCCGGATTCAATGCAAATTCCGGATTTTAGAATTAAAAATCGAGGTCTACACTAAAATTCGGATTTCGTATTCCGAATTCCGAATTTTCCCATCATTAAGATGAATTAACTAGCTTTGCTTGTATTTAATATGAACGTAATATTGTAATAATGTAATATTGTGAATCATTTTATATAGTTACCTATGTATTATAGTTTAAAGGTTTTAGGTTTTTGATAATTATTACAATACTATCATTGAAATCGTTGATTTTACGATTTTTATTTTTTAACTAAAATTACGCCTATGTAAACTAGTATTTTTTTCATGTGAACTTAGCACTCCCTGATTTTTATTGAATTTGCGCCCCTGCATTTTAACTGGTATAGTTGAAAAAAATATTCTGTACACAATTTATATAAGTGTCAATTTCTCCAAAACAACTCTGTAATAAATGTCATCGTATTTTTTGTATGTTTTTGAAATCTAAAAATTTTTCTGGACGATGTTGAACAGCCGATCATTGTCACCCCGGCTATTGATACACTTTGTTACACCGTTTTAACAAGACACGGTGAACTGTCGTCAGTGAGGTCCTGAGTATAATAATACATTAATACGTTATGTCGTAATTTTGTAGCGGACTTTCCACAACGGTATCATCATGAATACATATACCTGTTGTATAATATTACCATGTACGCCCATCGCGGCCGAGTTATTACCGCGACACGTTAGCCGTTGCGGAATCTGAAAAACACTAAAAAAACTGAAAAAATAATAATAACAAAACGCATGTAGACCCTTTTACGTTTCCGGAATAGTAAACGACGTCCGTTATGTACGCGAGCGGGATGGGGTTTTTTTTTTATTTATTTTTTATTCGTCTGTTTACACGTAACATTTACAACGGAGCACCGCGTCCTATCGCTAATAACGTCAGCAGGTCCACCCCTCACGCGAATACAGAGTGCTTATCAGTACGTGTACGACTATACCGTCGCATTTCGTATATTAAATGCATACACACACACACACACACACACACACACACAGGATCACACATACATACACGTATGTATAGAATGATATTAAATAACGACGGAGACAATAATATCCGTAATACACGCTGCGAGTCGTAGAGGCGCATGGTGTATAATATGCGAGACATTATTATTTTCGCCTTTACGACGACGACGATGATCGGGCACGTTTATTTAATCGCCCCTATACCGCAGTCATATTCTACTACACAGACTACATGACTTGGGTCACCATACCCACGTGATGTGTAAGACTCGGGTGTTTTTAGCCAAAAGAAACCTTTTTACAGTGCGCTGACCGGTGTCAATAAATAAATAAAACTGGTTTCTGCGGTACTATTATATATAATATAATAATAATATATAGGTGTATGGATTCTAAATTGAATACAGATTATCCATTTATATATGGTATATTATGCATAGCAAGTAGTAAAATAATGTTCCGAAACGGCTTCGGGTTTTATTTGTTTATCGAAAAATCATTGAGCTTATTGTACGAACGAGAAAATGTACTGTTCAAATACATCGTCCAATAAGTTATTTGAGAATGCAGAGCGAGGATCGCGTTTGTACGATAATACGCGAGCAGCGTATATAATATAATATTTACGTATACAACCCAACATCCTAGCATATTCCGGTATCGCCATTATTATGCAAAACTATTTAGACGTAATTTGTTGAAGAATATTTTGCGTACTTACAGTTGATACGCATACACATATATGCACTTGGTAGTGTCCCCGGAAAACTTATTATTCGCGAGCAGCGCGGTGCTAATGAAAACTCCCTATTATCCCTGCAACACCCTTCAATTAGGACACCCTCGTGGAACGACCTGCTGCACTACCTGCAACACACATAATATACTTACATGTATACGTTCGATGTTATATCAATATGACCTATGTATATTACGTATATCTGCGTATACAAAATCAAAAGTTGATATAGGGATGTGTCTTAAACGCCACGATGACGTCCCGTATACACACTACACACGATTTGTTGTCAAACTTCGCAAATTGCTGATTTGTAATACGTTCTCTGCGACTATCAGCTAGAGGCGATAAACCGATTTTTTTGTCTGACTGCTATGGACCACGTATATATTGATATATCTAAAAAGTGCGTCGGTGGGATATAGCTGACAATTAACCACAATACAAGTCTGTTGAATTAAAAGTACTCTGAAATGATGACGCACTACAGTAAGACTATATTATAGGACGTTAAGAACACCAACGTTGTTGTATTATCCAAGTTGATAGAATATAATATGAATAGTGAAAATATTTACCTTTTTCGGATACACACACACACGACTCGGTTTGTTTTAGAGTTCAACTGTAGACACACACACACACACACACACACACATATATATATGTGTGTAGTCTTCAACAGTGCGTCGGACCTATAGGCACATGCATAATTTATTATGCACAGCGCATGCATGTTCAACGGTGTCCGCACGTGTTGTACCGAACACGCGAATATATATTATATATACCGTATAAAAGGAGTCACATCCCATCACGAAGATAATATGTCACATACCTTTTTTTTCTGGTTTTACCGAGAGACCGGGAGGGATTTGTTTTTCACACTTTTGCATCACGAATAAGGTCAGATACCTAGGTTATAATACTCACATCTCATCACGCAGGAGATCTTGCATCTACATCCCAAAAGGGAAGTCTCATTCCTTACATTAATATGTGAAAATGTAATCAATTCAAACAAGTTTTGATTTTTAGTATGCAGCGTGTAATACTATTACGATGTCTACACAGGTGATTTTAGAAAATATGAAAAATGCGCAGTTGCCTGCAGTGTAATTTTGAACAACTTTTTTGTTGAAAAAAATATAGGAAGTACTGAGGTATGACGATAAAACATTATTCAGAAATGAAAAAAAGAATCAAACATATTATGTTAGGTACTTGTATTTAGTTATATATTATTCATATTATTATTATATATAATAATATATGATAAAAAAAAAAGAATGGGTGGGCCTCGCTTTGCTGGACAGTTGGGGGTGGAGTGTACCTCGTTTATAGGATAGGTCATTATTACAATGGATTTGTTAAATTTGAATACAATAATAGATATCATTGTATACGAATAACGATTCTGAACGGAGTTAATATGTTTGTCTAAAATGTGTATATAATAATATAGTATTTTATATTTAAATTGAATTATAATGCAATTTCGTAAAAATTTAAATTTCAAACAGTCATAAAATTTTTTCTTCTAATTCCGGTAGAAATTTTATTATATATTTTTGAAGATTAGCTTATGGACAACCTTGTATTAAAATTTTGAACCTTAAGTATAAACAGAAAAAATTTATGAATTTTCAACTACAAAATAAATTGCAAATTATTGCGATTTTAATATATTTTATACAAATTTGAACTTTATGGGCTTATAAAAAAAATTTGAGTGAAACGATCTCCGACATTTTTTAGTTACAATTAGTATAACTTATAAATAATCCTTTGATATATTTTCAAGAGTTTTCGGACAGTCTAAAAAATTTTATAGATGTTTAAAAAAAATTTGTTTTCAAAAATCGAAAATTTGAATTGTCTATAAATAAGTCAAAATATGTCAAAATACTTTGATAACTTAACCATGTATACAGAACGACAATAAAAAGATTTGGTGAAAATTTCAAGTTGTTGCGGTTTTTCGTTTTTGAGTTAGAGCATTTAAAAAAATGTATTTTGTAAAAACGTGATTTTGCGTAAAATTTCCCGTTTTTTCATAATTGTTTTATTGTTTTTTCGATTTTTTAAAAAAGTATTGAAAAAGTTGGATTTTTGACTCGCCCAAGTATTATCTACATTCACTTTCCTTTTAGAAAAGTTGCTGTTTAAGTAAATCGAACACGTGATGACAGACACAAAAAAAAAAAAAAAATAAAATAAAAAAAAAAAACACACATTATTGTAAAATCAATAGATTCCATCAATCCGTTCAGAATCTAAAATTTATGACTGTTTGAAATTTCAATTTTTATAAAATTGCATACAAATGCATTATATTTCAATTTAAATATAACATACCATATTAAAATATGTACCTATTTTAGACCAGCATATCATCTCCGTTCAGAATCATTATTTGTATACAATGATACCTATCATTGCATTCAAATATAACAACTCCATTATAATAGTGACCTATCCTATAAACAAAATGCACTCCACCGCCAACTGTACAGCAGAGCAAGGCCCATCCGTTTTTCATTTTATTTTCATCGTAATCTACTTATTTACCCCAGGTCTACCTGTAAGTCTGCAATATTAACCCGTCATTAATCAATCATACGATTACGCACAGCCGCCTTATGCCACTAGGCTATAACAGTACTTCATTAATATTTTACAAACATGATTTAAAATTAAAATGATTCCATACGAATATATGATTGTGGCGAAAAAGAATATTTAATAAACAAAATTAAGAAAGACCGAAGAACCGGTATAGGAAACAAATATAATAGGAGTCAATGAGTATAAATAATATTTAAATATATTAAACTATATCTAAATAATTTATAATTTATTGATGATATGGTATTTATGTAACATTAATAAATTGCAGTTAATACTGATAGTTATTACTCTGCATTTTAAAATAGGAAAACTGATAGTAGGTTAGATACTATGGTATATAGTATATGGAGGAAACGTTTTTTAATATTCTATTAGATGTCAAGTCAAGTAGATTTTAATATTGTTTTTAAATTATATTTTAAAATCTATTTTCAATTTCGATTCTGATGTAAAATGAATTGTCTACAATTTAATATATAATAATGTGATCGAACTATAAATAGTTCTATAATACGTTTTTAAATCGGGATTAAAAAAAAAAAAAAATCAAAAACACAGATACACACTGGTATACACTAGTATCATATTATATTTTATATGTATATTCTACGTTGAATATAAAGTTGGAAAAATAAACATTAATTTTGTCATTGGGAAAATGTTGTACGCTTGTTAAATTTAATAATTAGTATAACAAACGATTTTTTTAACGGGATTTATTTACGTTTAAATGTTAAATAAAGAAAAAAAATACTTTATATACAGCTATCCTATAGATTCTACTTAATTAAAAATAATTACGCGGGTTGGTAAAAAAGTATAAGCCCCGATGATCAATATGATGTTTTTAGTGTATATTACATAGTAGCTTATATCGCTGTTTTGATTATAAAAATATTGTAAACGACACTAAATGTAATGTTTGTTTATCAAACTACGCATATTGAACTATTCGGAAGTACCTACAGAGCTGTTCGGCAACATGAGATATTAGTTACATCATTAATTTTATAATAGACTATTATAAAATCAATGGTTACATCATTACACACCTACTATGTGTAGACCTACTATGTGTAGTGAAGTTTTTTTTTTTGGAATATCTATAATATTTATTTGGCTATCCGAAAACTCTTGAAAATTTAATACAAGATTTATTATAAGTTATACTAATTGTTACTAAAAAATATCGGAGATCGTTTCACTCAAATTTTTTTTATAAGCCCATAAAGTTCAAATTTGTATAAAATATGTTAAAATCGTGATAATTTGCAAGTTATTTTGTAGTTGAAAATTCATAAAATT